>JZKD02S0326427.1:0-19421 GCA_000966675.3 Picea glauca
GTTAATCATTTTAGAAAAAAATGAAAATTGACAAATCTTTTTTTACCGAAAAAAAAGGAAAATTAGTCTATGTACAAAATTTAACTTCTAACTTTTTCTTGTTCGTCTATCACTACGATATTAACATCAAAAGGAAATTTGATATTATTCCTTGTAAATTATTTATGCTTTTTCTTTTATATATTATTACAAATCATTAAAATATGAATAAGCAAGTACCAATTCCTATCTTAATGGGACAGATGGATCCATAGTCTGATGGGAGTTTCATAACCCAATGGATTGCATGAGTTTAATAATAATAATTGCATTTTTCTTAGAAATTCCTTTATTTAATTGTCATCCTTGAGGTGTTATTTTGATCTCTCTATTATTCTTTCAAAAAGACAAATATGATTTTATCATTATTTTTTCAAAAACTTTTAAGAATGCCATGTATCTATTTTATATTATAATATTTAAATGTTTTCTCTAATATTACCCCTAACCCCCACCCTCATATGAGCGTGGGTATGTATTCTCTAATATTACCCCCCACCCCCACTCTAATATGAGGGTGGGGGTGGGGGATAATATTAGAGAAAACATATTATGTTTTCTTTAATATTATGTAATGACCCCCGTTGTTATGACTACATATGATGCAAAGAAAGTGCACAATTTGTTTATTTTTTTTTATAAGCAGGAAGGTAAAAATGAAAATTGTAGATCAAAACAACTTGATGACAAACAAAACGCACGCAATATCATGCCTACTAAGCTAAATACAACATCAATCAATCCAACACAACCAACATCAAGGGACACTGGTAACTAGGACCTTCACGACGAGCGACTAGAAAAATCAAATTCAAGTGCTATAGAGCGAATTACATAACATAAATTTGATTATCACCTCATCGTCATCAGAAGCGCATGTCCCAAGCCAGGTTATCATATGCAATCGTCACATAAATCTAGCTAAACAAGGCGCAAGGTAACTATAATCAATACAGGTTTAGACTAGCTCAAGAATCTATGGATCACATCAACATTTTTCCACCATAAGACCATTCCAAGCACAATACATCCAACCTAAACCTATCGTTAAAAGAATATAATAACACTCACCCACCTTTCTTTAAAATATAACAAAGTTTAACCATGCTTACATCCTTAGTGCCAGCTATAACTATGCTAGGCTTAGCTTGAAATACCACAATGCTTTTCCTGAATATAAAATATAACCCCGCTCATGCTTAAAATGCATCAATGTGAAACTAAATATAACAACGCAGATATGATCATGACTTGCTTAGATATCGCAAGGTTTAACCTAAAACATAACAATATTTTATTCAATTACAAGACGTATTAGTGCCATAGCCTCTTCAGTGATTCCAACATTTTCCCAATAAATAATTATAAAACAACTAACTAACAAAGGGAGTAAATCGCTATAAATCAACAAAAGGGAATAAATCGTCATAAAACAATTTACTAACAAAGGGAATAATTCGTTATAAGACAATCAACATCAAGGGATTAATCGTTTTAACACAATTAACAAACAAAGGGATAAATCGTTATAATCCAATTAACATCAAGGGTGATAATTGTTACAACACAATTATCAAACAAGGAATAAATCGTTACAATCATCTCTAGAAGTATAACTGCTGCAGAAGTATATAAAGTTGTTTAAGGAAATAACCAATAATATATTCCCTGCGGGAATACCCAACAATGATCTACTTACTTCCTTAACTCTCCTTGTCACAAGAAAAGGCACTACTTACGTTTAATATCAACTATAATAGTGGAAGGTACACAAACTTGAATCTTAACCATAAGAAAAGAAACATCTACTGCATAAAAAAATTGAGACAACAACTGAACAAGGTCGTAAATGTCATATGTGCATTGGTTTAAAAGTGGCAGCCATCAAGACACATCAGACGAGAATTATGTCATTAAAATTTAGAAGAAGAATAGTCATTTGTGCATCTGTTTAAAAGTGGCAGCCATCAAGAAGAAACAATGCTCTTATGGATTCTATGCAAAGCCCTTCTAAATCAAGATTGTAATAATTACTTAACATAATAATACAACAATAATCACATCTAACCATTTGATTTTATCTCCATAATCACCGTGGTCATATACAACGTTGTTGACAAGTGTAAGCTCCCACAGTGAATGAACAAAAAGGGTTCTATCAGTGTATCTTGAATTACTCTCGGACAGAGGTAAAAAGGGATGCATTCTAAGTGTCAATGTAAAATCTAGAAATAAGGTTAACGGCAATAAAAATCGATTTCCCAATAAGTCCTGTGCCATATCCATTCCAAAATAAAAAATTCCCAAGGACTCAACACAACCGTTTCACCCATTGAAATAAATAAAATCAATAAGTAAACTCAACATTTAAATCATAACTCAGTCTGTAGGTAAATAACATTATCGTTGTAATAAAATTGTTGTAATGATATCACTATAATAATATTGTTGTAATAACATTATCATTGTAATAAAATCGCCATAAAAATATCTTTGTAACAAAATTATCATTGTAATAAAATCACCATTCATAATTATTATATGAGGAGATTGCAATAGTTGGAATTGACAGTAGTTATAATTCACCAACTAAAATATATTCAAATCAATCATATTAAAAATCACTTCCAGACATATATATACAAAATCGTTGTCTGTACAAAAAGAGATGCCATTTGCATATATATAAATTCGTTGTCTATATAAAAATATGTTGTTTATCCTACATAATTGTTGTGTAAATAGTAATAAAATCTATAACTAAAGAACAATAATAATCCATAACTAGAATGTTGTGTAAAAACAATAAAGATCCTGTATACAATGATAGCGCATGTGCATTAAGCACTCCAAGTATTACCCACACAGTCATCACGCAGTCATCAGAGATCTGAAAACGCATAGCAATGAAGTGGAAACGCAGATCAATGAAGTGGTAATCTAGCAAGAGATTTGGAACACAATGAAGTTGAAACACGGAGAAATGAAGTGGAAATGTTGGGTAAATTGAGGGTTAAAACAAAGTGTAAGCGCATGGTGAAAACTCAATTATAAAGAGGGGGTGACAATATTACAAATCAAGGGAAAATGCAAAGGAACTCGCTACAAATAAACGCTTGGAAGAGGAATGATAGTACACTTATTATCCATGCACAGGACAACATGGCATTTGAATCTAAATCTTTAACACCAGAGTGAAAGACAGTCGATTCGGCTCCTGACCGACTACTGAGGCACAAACTAATAACTTAAGGATCACAGAACAAAGGATAAAAACACAAATCTGCATCCGAATCTTCTCCATGGAGAAGAAAATAATGAAATAAAAGAGAAATCAAGGAATAAAGAAAACGCAGGAAGGAGATACAAATTCGCAGGCAATGTTTTGAGTCTAAGGCTCATTCTGGCCACGTGCAAATATACAGTAACTCAGAAATAAAGGATACTTTGGATAGCAAGGGGTTCTTACTGAATGAATCAAGAGACAAAGGAAATTCAATTACCTTATAAATACATGGGCAAGGAAATCTTATAGAAATGAAATATTCATCCAAGTACAGTAAACTACACAAGTGTAAATTAAATTTCATTGCAAGTAACAACTTTAATAGACATACCTTAGCTAAATGTGAATTCTTTGAAGTTATTGTCCCGCGTGCGCTCTATCCAACTCCCACTTGCCAACCAATGTGACCTCACTGGTACCTCCCAACCAACACTAGGGGTACTCTTCTTCCACCTGAGCCCCCCGAGCCACAAAGGGGACACACACACAATACCAGATAATGCTAGCACCCATCTCACCTCGCAAGGTCGAGCTACCGCTCGTTATGAGCTGGGTATCCCAACTCCCACAAGAGAAATTTCAATGAAGTTAAAATTCAGCAGTGTAACATTACGTAAACTAGATGTCATCCACACTCCTCCTCCCCCATCCTTTTTATAGAGTTTTCTTAGTCATTAGTTTCCCAAAACCCTCATTAGATTCCCTTTTTATTTAATCAATTTCAAAAAACCTCCCCCGTACACATGTCACCCGATCTCCTAGTTTCACCAGAAAATCTATTTTATTAATTAATTGAATATTCCTATTTCCCTCACCCACCAAAAGAATTCATAAAAATGCTCCTCGGTGTCCCAATATTCCCTTCTAATTCTTACATGACTTGCGCCTTTCTTAATTCCTAGTTGAGTTCATAAATAGAGAGTTCCAAAGGCTAGATTCCTTACTAAGTTAGACATTCATCTTTTTCTTTAAGTTTCCCCGTTTCTTTAAGTTTCCCATTTTCCTTAAGTTTCCTTTTTCCTTTTAAGTTTCCCCCTTTTTCCTTTTTAACTAAAAATCAATTTAGCAAGTGTAGATAAAAACAACCATTTACCTTTTTAATAAATTTAATCCTCCATTATAAATTTTACTTTAATAATTAAGTTTGAATTTCTTACCCCACCCTCTTGTTACATGTTTATTTATTTTTTCTTTAACCACAAGTTCTATTTAGGCCTAAGTTTTAATTTCCCTAGGTTGGATGACAATTTTTAAGGGAACTTTTAGTTATTAAACTTTACTCATACCATCATCTATTTTAGGGTCGACCAGGTTATAAAGGGGCATATTTTTCTAGGCACTAGGTTTATTAAATTATCATAGTTAAAATCGCAATGTGCCCTTCAGGACACACTGCATGCTCCAAGGGTGTCACTCGGCTCCTTTTGTTTTCTTTGTGCGACATGCCCTTCAAGACACACTACGTGCTCCAAGGGTGCCACTTTCCTCTTTCCATTCTCTTTTTGAGACATGCCCTTCAAGACGCACTACATGCTCCAAGGGTGCCACTTGCCTCTTTCCATTTTCCTTGTATGACATTCCCTTCAAGACGCACTACGTGCTCCAAGTGTGCCACTCGCCTCTTAACTGAATTTGGTAGATGTCAAACCCCTGGAGTCAATAATCCATTAGGTGATCTTGTGGGAGACTAAGGGCCTCTATTAAATAAGGTCCCTGCCTTATTGCGCACCCCTTAGAATCATCATGAGTGACTGTCACAGTCCACCCTCATGACATCATGGGTCTTCTCAAACTAGGTAATCCTTAACCTACAGTTCGAGCCACAGTGGGAGTTCTAGTAGGCTGTGGTAGGGCTGCTGCCACACCTCTCTCTCAATCTCTCTGGTTGTCGTGTGTGACCCCTCTACTCCAAATGTGAGTCTGGTCAACAAGATATCGTCATCCTGCATCCATTAACAAATCATGTTATCAATAATAATCAGTTATCATAACATCTAATCATATGTACATATGTCACATCAACAACATTCAAAACCTAATAGTCTACTCCCTAACTCGATCCGAAGTCCAATGGCTTTCATCGATGCCTTTGCATCCACAATGTCCAGAGTCTTGCACACTCAGGAGAACCTAGTCAATAGCACCTGTCTATGTAAATAAAAAAATAACATATCATCAAATCCACAATATCTCAAAATCATAGTCAAAACAACCAATATTATAATAACCCAGATCACTTGCATTCAATTTTCCTCAAAGAATAAGTTTTCTCAGTGTGCGCAAGAGCGGGATGTTACATACACCCCCTCTTGTTTTAAACTTCATCTTGAAGCTTCACATTATGTAAATGCTGAAATAAAGTGCATCAGAATATCATAGGTCTAGCTATCAACAAAAATGGAAACTGTTGACACATATCATATGTGTCCTCCCAGGTCGCCGAGTGTGAACTATTGTTGTCCCACTGGACCTTGACCTGATATATTTTTCAACGTCGTAGTTGTCGAATGTGATGGTCCAGGATGTATATTGGCTACGACGTGAGCACACCCTTGTCAGATACCTACAAGGAACTCATGTCAATAACATGTGTAGGATCACTAATATAATGTCTCAAAACAGATACATGAAAACATCGTTCATACGCCTCAAAGAATCAGGAAAGGTTAGTTGACAAGCCACATGCCCCTTCTTTTCCACAATCTTGAAAGGTCCCATGAAACTAGGAGATATTTTTTCACCCTTTACAAACTTTATTGAACTCTTATGCAGTTTCACCCGCAAGAAGACTTGATTGCCAACTTCATAACTACGATCAACACGATGCGCATCAACATAACTCTTATGTCGATCCTATGCTTCCTTGATCTTTTGTCTTATTGTTTGCATTTGATCTTCCATTTCTTGGATCACTTCTGGTCCCACCAGGACCCTATCCTCAATTCGATCCCAACTCAAAGGCGTCTGACACTGTAACACCCTTTCATACTGTAACGCTCCGATACCAAATTGTAATGCCCCCATTCCGGGCCGGGCAAGCGCTACTTCGTGGAATAACAATCTCATACTTAATTCTATATATAAGACATGCATTTAAGCAAATGAAACACATTTAAACTTAGAGTAACCATAAGAATTACTGTTAATATAAATAATCAATGGATTTAACATTAAATCATTTGCACAACAGAATACATGATAAATATAATATACAAACATGCAGAAAAGTAATTAAAACATCATCTGGTACTTATCTTTGAAATGGTGGTAATTCCACCAACCAGGTACAGGCCTTCCACGAACCTCCCAGCCTTAGACCACACTACTCATCAAGCTCAGCAGTGGGTCACCCCCGAGCTGGGACTAAGCTCCACCCCCAAGGCAAGGAATCCTAGGCTAGGTTGAGGTTACAGGGAATAAACATAGTCACAAGGAAGAATTCTCTCCCAGGAACCACTTATGCCCACTTCCCACAGACTCTCCTTCCCCACATGCCTATTCCACCCTAGGAGTATACACCTTCTCTATCACCTAGACAGTCCTCCAGCTACTAATCTCCCTTGCCTTGGGTTTCTGCAATAGACCGAACTGGAAGTCACCGAGCTCTATGGAAGCTACAGGGTTCCTTCTAGGAGTTCTCTCCCTCCTCTGTGCACTCTCTCACCTGGAGAGAGTCACTCACAGGCCCAACAACCTGCTCTTCCAACTTCAACCACCTCTCTCACCTAGAGAGAGTATTGTACAAACTGGCCAATAAGCCACACAGGATCAAACACTACACGTCCACCACAATCGATGGGAATCCAGACACGAACACCCCAAGGAAGCTACAGACAGGTGCAACAGCATAACCAGGCTTAGCAAGGATGGGACACTTCCATTTTCTCAATCTGGAAACAAAAGATAGACTCACACTTTGGATTCTCAGGGATGCGTGACAACTTGTCCACGCAGGGGTTGATCCAGACTCCATGGTTTAGAACAGAGAAGGGGTGTACTGGCTTTCCAAAACAACCACAAAATTTTTCTCGAAATTAACATAGGCTTCTGGTTCAGGGGATGTATAGTTCAAAAGATGCACAAGATCTCCTGCAGAGATCATACCTGTTCATGCTTAGGTGGACGGGTATAATGTAGGAGGACCCCCACCATGAATCATCTCAGTCGTTTTATTTACATGGGCTTAGGTTGACACTTGTCACCCATGAAACTGCATGTCTTCCATCAACATGCATTCCTTGTAATGACCCTAAATTGATAAATGGATAAAGATTATTAAGTAAGATTTAATTAAGGGATAATTGCAGTTAACAAACTAATAAATTAACTCTTGATCACACTTAATGACCTGTGAAATAAAATTAAAAGATCAATGAAAAATGATATAAAAATGGTGGCGTATGCAGAGAGGGATAGCCACAGATCCCGAGAAGATAACATATTAACTCATGACGAAGGATGGAGGACGGGGGGGTGGTTGTGGAGTAATTGCATTAGTCGACAGGGAGGAATAAGGGACGGGAAGAGGGGGATGTGCACACCATTCGGCGGGGATGGATGCTGCGGACTGTATTGCTGAGCCAGTTGTATTGGCTGAAAACCATTGCATTTTGCCATGAGCAGAATTTCTATGCACTGTGGTATTTGTTGTGCACTGTGGTATTGGATGTGAGCCTGTTGTATTCTCTGTGGACTGTTGGCTTGCTGGGAGCAAGGAACAGAGTGTTCTGGACTGTGGTTTTTGATCAGGGGAGGCACCGAGTTGCTGGAGGTTTTGGGCACNTATATTATTACAAATCATTAAAATATGAATAAGCAAGTACCAATTCCTATCTTAATGGGACAGATGGATCCATAGTCTGATGGGAGTTTCATAACCCAATGGATTGCATGAGTTTAATAATAATAATTGCATTTTTCTTAGAAATTCCTTTATTTAATTGTCATCCTTGAGGTGTTATTTTGATCTCTCTATTATTCTTTCAAAAAGACAAATATGATTTTATCATTATTTTTTCAAAAACTTTTAAGAATGCCATGTATCTATTTTATATTATAATATTTAAATGTTTTCTCTAATATTACCCCTAACCCCCACCCTCATATGAGCGTGGGTATGTATTCTCTAATATTACCCCCCACCCCCACTCTAATATGAGGGTGGGGGTGGGGGATAATATTAGAGAAAACATATTATGTTTTCTTTAATATTATGTAATGACCCCCGTTGTTATGACTACATATGATGCAAAGAAAGTGCACAATTTGTTTATTTTTTTTTATAAGCAGGAAGGTAAAAATGAAAATTGTAGATCAAAACAACTTGATGACAAACAAAACGCACGCAATATCATGCCTACTAAGCTAAATACAACATCAATCAATCCAACACAACCAACATCAAGGGACACTGGTAACTAGGACCTTCACGACGAGCGACTAGAAAAATCAAATTCAAGTGCTATAGAGCGAATTACATAACATAAATTTGATTATCACCTCATCGTCATCAGAAGCGCATGTCCCAAGCCAGGTTATCATATGCAATCGTCACATAAATCTAGCTAAACAAGGCGCAAGGTAACTATAATCAATACAGGTTTAGACTAGCTCAAGAATCTATGGATCACATCAACATTTTTCCACCATAAGACCATTCCAAGCACAATACATCCAACCTAAACCTATCGTTAAAAGAATATAATAACACTCACCCACCTTTCTTTAAAATATAACAAAGTTTAACCATGCTTACATCCTTAGTGCCAGCTATAACTATGCTAGGCTTAGCTTGAAATACCACAATGCTTTTCCTGAATATAAAATATAACCCCGCTCATGCTTAAAATGCATCAATGTGAAACTAAATATAACAACGCAGATATGATCATGACTTGCTTAGATATCGCAAGGTTTAACCTAAAACATAACAATATTTTATTCAATTACAAGACGTATTAGTGCCATAGCCTCTTCAGTGATTCCAACATTTTCCCAATAAATAATTATAAAACAACTAACTAACAAAGGGAGTAAATCGCTATAAATCAACAAAAGGGAATAAATCGTCATAAAACAATTTACTAACAAAGGGAATAATTCGTTATAAGACAATCAACATCAAGGGATTAATCGTTTTAACACAATTAACAAACAAAGGGATAAATCGTTATAATCCAATTAACATCAAGGGTGATAATTGTTACAACACAATTATCAAACAAGGAATAAATCGTTACAATCATCTCTAGAAGTATAACTGCTGCAGAAGTATATAAAGTTGTTTAAGGAAATAACCAATAATATATTCCCTGCGGGAATACCCAACAATGATCTACTTACTTCCTTAACTCTCCTTGTCACAAGAAAAGGCACTACTTACGTTTAATATCAACTATAATAGTGGAAGGTACACAAACTTGAATCTTAACCATAAGAAAAGAAACATCTACTGCATAAAAAAATTGAGACAACAACTGAACAAGGTCGTAAATGTCATATGTGCATTGGTTTAAAAGTGGCAGCCATCAAGACACATCAGACGAGAATTATGTCATTAAAATTTAGAAGAAGAATAGTCATTTGTGCATCTGTTTAAAAGTGGCAGCCATCAAGAAGAAACAATGCTCTTATGGATTCTATGCAAAGCCCTTCTAAATCAAGATTGTAATAATTACTTAACATAATAATACAACAATAATCACATCTAACCATTTGATTTTATCTCCATAATCACCGTGGTCATATACAACGTTGTTGACAAGTGTAAGCTCCCACAGTGAATGAACAAAAAGGGTTCTATCAGTGTATCTTGAATTACTCTCGGACAGAGGTAAAAAGGGATGCATTCTAAGTGTCAATGTAAAATCTAGAAATAAGGTTAACGGCAATAAAAATCGATTTCCCAATAAGTCCTGTGCCATATCCATTCCAAAATAAAAAATTCCCAAGGACTCAACACAACCGTTTCACCCATTGAAATAAATAAAATCAATAAGTAAACTCAACATTTAAATCATAACTCAGTCTGTAGGTAAATAACATTATCGTTGTAATAAAATTGTTGTAATGATATCACTATAATAATATTGTTGTAATAACATTATCATTGTAATAAAATCGCCATAAAAATATCTTTGTAACAAAATTATCATTGTAATAAAATCACCATTCATAATTATTATATGAGGAGATTGCAATAGTTGGAATTGACAGTAGTTATAATTCACCAACTAAAATATATTCAAATCAATCATATTAAAAATCACTTCCAGACATATATATACAAAATCGTTGTCTGTACAAAAAGAGATGCCATTTGCATATATATAAATTCGTTGTCTATATAAAAATATGTTGTTTATCCTACATAATTGTTGTGTAAATAGTAATAAAATCTATAACTAAAGAACAATAATAATCCATAACTAGAATGTTGTGTAAAAACAATAAAGATCCTGTATACAATGATAGCGCATGTGCATTAAGCACTCCAAGTATTACCCACACAGTCATCACGCAGTCATCAGAGATCTGAAAACGCATAGCAATGAAGTGGAAACGCAGATCAATGAAGTGGTAATCTAGCAAGAGATTTGGAACACAATGAAGTTGAAACACGGAGAAATGAAGTGGAAATGTTGGGTAAATTGAGGGTTAAAACAAAGTGTAAGCGCATGGTGAAAACTCAATTATAAAGAGGGGGTGACAATATTACAAATCAAGGGAAAATGCAAAGGAACTCGCTACAAATAAACGCTTGGAAGAGGAATGATAGTACACTTATTATCCATGCACAGGACAACATGGCATTTGAATCTAAATCTTTAACACCAGAGTGAAAGACAGTCGATTCGGCTCCTGACCGACTACTGAGGCACAAACTAATAACTTAAGGATCACAGAACAAAGGATAAAAACACAAATCTGCATCCGAATCTTCTCCATGGAGAAGAAAATAATGAAATAAAAGAGAAATCAAGGAATAAAGAAAACGCAGGAAGGAGATACAAATTCGCAGGCAATGTTTTGAGTCTAAGGCTCATTCTGGCCACGTGCAAATATACAGTAACTCAGAAATAAAGGATACTTTGGATAGCAAGGGGTTCTTACTGAATGAATCAAGAGACAAAGGAAATTCAATTACCTTATAAATACATGGGCAAGGAAATCTTATAGAAATGAAATATTCATCCAAGTACAGTAAACTACACAAGTGTAAATTAAATTTCATTGCAAGTAACAACTTTAATAGACATACCTTAGCTAAATGTGAATTCTTTGAAGTTATTGTCCCGCGTGCGCTCTATCCAACTCCCACTTGCCAACCAATGTGACCTCACTGGTACCTCCCAACCAACACTAGGGGTACTCTTCTTCCACCTGAGCCCCCCGAGCCACAAAGGGGACACACACACAATACCAGATAATGCTAGCACCCATCTCACCTCGCAAGGTCGAGCTACCGCTCGTTATGAGCTGGGTATCCCAACTCCCACAAGAGAAATTTCAATGAAGTTAAAATTCAGCAGTGTAACATTACGTAAACTAGATGTCATCCACACTCCTCCTCCCCCATCCTTTTTATAGAGTTTTCTTAGTCATTAGTTTCCCAAAACCCTCATTAGATTCCCTTTTTATTTAATCAATTTCAAAAAACCTCCCCCGTACACATGTCACCCGATCTCCTAGTTTCACCAGAAAATCTATTTTATTAATTAATTGAATATTCCTATTTCCCTCACCCACCAAAAGAATTCATAAAAATGCTCCTCGGTGTCCCAATATTCCCTTCTAATTCTTAAATGACTTACGCCTTTCTTAATTCCTAGTTGAGTTCATAAATAGAAAGTTCCAAAGGCTAGATTCCTTACTAAGTTAGACATTCATCTTTTTCTTTAAGTTTCCCCTTTTCTTTAAGTTTCCCATTTTCCTTAAGTTTCCTTTTTTCTTTTAAGTTTCCCCCTTTTTCCTTTTTAACTAAAAATCAATTTAGCAAGTGTAGATAAAAACAACCATTTACCCTTTTAATAAATTTAATCCTCCATTATAAATTTTACTTTAATAATTAAGTTTGAATTTCTTACCCCACCTTCTTGTTACATGTTTATTTATTTTTTCTTTAACCACAAGTTCTATTTAGGCCTAAGTTTTAATTTCCCTAGGTTGGATGACAATTTTTAAGGGAACTTTTAGTTATTAAAATTTACTCATACCATCATCTATTTTAGGGTCGACCAGGTTCTAAAGGGGCATAATTTTCTAGGCACTAGGTTTATTAACTTATCATAGTTAAAATCGCAATGTGCCCTTCAGGACGCACTGCATGCTCCAAGGGTGCCACTCGGCTCCTTTTGTTTTCTTTGTGCGACATGCCCTTCAAGACACACTATGTGGTCCAAGGGTGCCACTTTCCTCTTTCCATTCTCTTTCTGAGACATGCCCTTCAATACGCATTACGTTCTCCAAGGGTGCCACTCACCTCTTTCCATTTTCCTTGTGTGGCGTTCCCTTCAAGACACACTACGTGCTCCAAGTGTGCCACTCGCCTCTTAACTGAATTTGGTAGATGTCAAACCCCTGGAGTCAATAATCCATTAGGTGATCTTGTGGGAGACTAAGGGCCTCTAATAAATAAGGTCCCTGCCTTATTGCGCACCCCTTAGAATCATCGCGAGTGACTGTCACAGTCTACCCTCATGACATCATGGGTCTTCTCAAACTAGGTAATCGTTAACCTACAGTTCGAGCCACAGTGGGAGTGCTAGTAGGCTGTGGCAGGGCTGCTGCCACACATCTCTCTCAATCTCTCTGGTTGTCGTGCGTGACCCCTCTACTCCAAATGTGAGTCTGGTCAACAAGATATCGTCATCCTGCATCCATTAACAAATCATGTCAGCAATAATAATCAGTCATCATAACATCTAATCATATGTACATATGTCACATCAACAACATTCAAAACCTAACAGTCTACGCCCTAACTCGATCCGAAGTCCAAGGGGTTTCATCGATGCATCTTCATCCACAATGTCCAGAGTCTTGCACACTCAGAAGAACCCAGTCAATATCACCTGTCTATGTAAATAAAAAAATAACATATCATCAAATCCACAATATCTCAAAATCATAGTCAAAACAACCAATATTATAATAACCCAGATCACTTGCATTCAATTTTCCTCAAAGAATAAGTTTTCTCAGTGTGCGCAAGAGAGAGATGTTACATACACCCCCTCTTGTTTCAAACTTCATCTTGAAGTTTCACAGTATGTAAATGATGAAATAAAGTGCATCAAAATATCATAGGTCTAGCTATCAACAAAAATTGAAATTGTTGACACATATCATATGTGTCCTCCCAGGTCGCCGAGTGCAAACTATTGTTGTCCCACTGGACCTTGACCTGATCTATTTTTCGACGTCATAGTTGTCGAATGTGATGGTCCAGGATGTATATTGTCTACGACGTGAGCACACCCTTGTCAGATACCTGCAAGGAACTCATGTCAATAACATGTGTAGGATCACTAATATAATGTCTCAAAACAGATACATGAAAACATCGTTCATACGCCTCAAAGAATCAGGAAAGGTTAGTTGACAGGCCACAGGCCCCTTCTTTTCCACAATCTTGAAAGGTCCCATGAAACTAGGAGAGAGTTTTTCACCCTTTACAAACTTGATTGAACTCTTATGCGGTTTCACCCGCAATAAGACTCGATCGCCAACTTCATAACTATGATCGAAACGATGTGCATCAACATAACTCTTATGTCGATCATGTGCTTCCTTGATCGTTTGTCTTATTGTTTGCATTTGATCTTCCATTTCTTGGATCACTTCTGGTCCCACCAGGACCCTATCCTCAAGTTGATCCCAACTCAAAGGCGTCTGACACTGTAACACCCTTTCATACTGTAACGCTCTGATACCAAACTGTAATGCCCCCATTCTGGGCCGGGCAAGCACTACTTCGTGGAATAATAATCTCATACTTAATTCTATATATAAGACATGCATTTAAGAAAATGAAACACATTTAAACTCGGAGTAACCATAAGAATTACTGTTAATATAAATAATCAATGGATTTACCATTAAATCGTTTGCACAACAGAATACATGATAAATATAATATACAGACATGCAGAAAAGTAATTAAACCATCATCTGGTACTTATCTTTGAAATGGTGGTAATTCCACCAACCAGGTGCAGGCCTTCCATGAACCTCCCAGCCTTAGACCACACTACTCATCAAGCTCAGCAGTGGTTCACCCCCGAGCTGGGACTAAGCTCCACCCCCAAGGCAAGAAATCCTAGGCTAGGTTGAGGTTATAGGGAATACACACAGTCACAAGGAAGAATTCTCTCCCAGGAACCACTTATTCCCACTGCCCACAGACTCTCCTTCCCCACATGCCTATTCCACCCTAGGAGTATACACCTTCTCTATCACCTAGACAGTCCTTCAGCTACTACTCTCCCTTGCCTTGGGTTTCTGCAATAGACTGAACCGGAAGTCACCGAGCTCTATGGCAGCTACAGGGTTTTATTCTAGGAGTTCTCTCCCTCCTCTTTGCACTCTCTCACCTGGAGAGAGTCACTCACAGGCCCAACAACCTGCTCTTCCAAATTCAACCACCTCTCTCACCTGGAGAGAGTATTGTACAAACTAGCCAACAAGCCACACATGATCAAACACTACACGTCCACCACAATCGATGGGAATCCAGACATGAACACCCCAGGGAAGCTACAGACAGGTGCAACAGCATAACCAGGCTTAGCAAGGACGAGACACTTCCATTTTCTCAATCTGGCAACACAAGATAGACTCACACTTTGGATTATCATGGATGCGTGACGACTTGTCCACGAAGGGGTTGATCCAGACTCCATGGTTTAGAACAAAGAAGGAGTGTATCGGCTTTCCAAAACAACCACAGACTTTTTCTCGAAATCAACATAGGCTTCTGGTTCAGGGGATGTACGGTTCAGAAGATGCACGAGCTCTCCTGCAGAGATTGGACCTGTTCACGCTCAGGTGGATGGGTATAATGGAGGAGGACCCCCACCATGACTCATCTCAGTCGTTTTATTTACATGGGCTTAGGTTGACACTTGTCACCCATGAAACTGCATGCCTTCCATCAGCATGCATTCCTCCCCATTTGGAAGTCACTTGTCATTCCAAAAAAGAACTTAGGATAAAACATATAATTCACATGGTCTTTTTGGAATAATATTAAAATATTATTCCCAAGGATTTAATCCCCTAGGCTTAGCCCCCTAGGCTCAAAACTTAGCCACTCTTCCCACCTTCCAGCCCTAATCCCTTTCCCACTTTGTGAAATCTTAGTCCCCCATCACTCATTCATCGTGGTCGGTCTGCACGCGGCGGTGTTTATATTTTATTAATGTTTTGCATTGATACATGTACAAAATCAAGCTCTTGGCCTTCAACCCTTAGGCTCTCTGGCCTAACAATCACATAATCCCACCAGCTTATATAAACTTGGATCACCAACCTATAAAACATATTTGCAATCCATTTCATAACCAAGATTTACAACAGGGCTCGGCCTTGGGGACATTACAATCCCCCTCCCCTTATTTCTGCATTGTCCTTAGTGCAACTTTACACAGCATATGCAATCTTTTCAAATTTTTCAAAAATATGCGGGTACTCTGCCCGCATGGCATCTTCATGCTCCCATGTTACGTCCTGAGGACCATACCAGGTCCACTGGACCTTTACAATATTTATAGCTCGATTCCAGAATTATTTTATTTTCCTGTCCAATATGTGCACAGGATGCACTTGCAGGACACCTTCTGGTTCGACTTGAATCACATTCCAGTCGATAACATGATTAGCATCAGGTATATATTTCTTAATAAATGAAACATGAAACACATTATGTACAGTCATAGATGCAGGTAAAGCAAGCGTGTATGAAACTGGCCCAATACTTTCCAGGATTTCAAATGGCCCACAAAATCTTGCTGCCAACTTGGCGCAACTTCCCAGCTTCAGGGAACTCTTGTTAGTTTTCACTTTCAGGAAAACATGATCACCCACTTTGAATTCTCTGTGGGTTTTGTTCTTATCAGCATAACTTTTCTACCTGTCCTAGACAACTTTCAAATTCTATTTAATTTTTATTATTTGGTCCTCCATCTCTTTGAGCATCTCTGGCCCAACTACTACTCTGTTAGATGGATTATCCCAGCTCACTAGAGTGTTTCACTTTCTTCCATAAAGTGATTCAAATGGGCTCATCTTCAATGATGCATGATACCCATTATTGTAGGAGAATTCTACCAAATGCAGGTAGTCTTCCCATCTTGATGGTTTATCCATCACATACATTCTCAACATGTCTTCTATTACTCTGTTCACCCTCTCTGTCTGTCCATCAGACTCGGGATGATATGTTGTACTAAAATTCAGATTCGTTCTGAATCCTTTGAATAGTCCTTTCCAAAACTTCGAGGTGAATTTCAGGTCCCTATCAGACACAATCATTTTAGGAATTCCATGCAAGCATGCCACCTCTTTTAAGAAGATATCAACAACATGTGTTTCCTTGTGAGTGGTTTCCAGTGGAATAAAATGGGCATCTTTTGTAAGCTTGTCCACCGCAACCATGATCGAATCATGTTGCTTGCTTGTTCTAGGAAATCCTGTAATAAAATTCATGGTCACCACTTCCCACTTCCACTCATGAATGGGCAAAGGCTGCAGCAACCCCGCTGGGTGCCTATGCTCAACCTTAACTTTTTGGCACTCCATACATCTGGTGATATATTTAGCAATCTCCCTCTTCATACCCGACCAAAAGTAACAGCTTTTGACTACTGCCACAGTCTTCTGATATCCAGGGTGTCTAGCATAAGTCACGTTATGTATTTCTTTTAGAATCACAAGTTTCAATTCTTGGACATTGGGTATATACACTCAGTTTTTATATAGAAGTAATCCATCAGCTTCCATGGTGTAACTTTCCCTTTTCTGTGGCCTTTCACTCTACTTTAGCTTTTCTAACAAATCTCTGTACTGTAAATCTGCATTTGCAGCTTCCAAAATTCTATCCTTAATATTAGTCCTGTACATGCTAATGGTTGCATCATGTAAGTCATGCACTTTTCTGCTGAGTGCATCAGCCACCTTGTTTTCCTTCCCCTTGATATGCTTGATATCAAAGTCATATTCGCACATAAACTCCATCCACCTGCTTTATCTAGTGTTTAAAGTCGGCTGATCAAACAAATATTTTAGACCGTTGTGGTCTATTCTCAATTCAAATATCCTTCCCATGAGGTAATTTCTCCATTTCCTCAGAGCGTGGATGATGGCTGCCAGCTCCAAATCGTGAGTGGCATAATTATTTTCATGCTCTTTCAGCTTCCTGGACTCATAACAGATTACAAATCCATCTTGGTTGAGAACTCCTCCCAACCCTTCCTTACATACATCTATGCACACCACAAAATCCACATTTAGATCTACAATCCTCAAGATTGGAGTGTTGGTTAAAAACTGCTTCAATCGCTGGAAACTGTTCTCACACTCTTCATTCCACTGAAACTTTTTCTCCTTCCTTTGCAAGGAAGTGATAGGATGAGCTATCTTTGAGAACCATTCTATAAATCTTCTATAACAGCCCGCTAGACCCATAAAGGATCTGACTTCCACCACATTCCTTGGCACTGACCATTCTCGGATGGCCTCAACCTTTTCAGGATCCACAGCGATCCCTTCTTTTGAAATAATGTGCCCCAAGTAATGGATCTGCCTTTGGTAAAATGAGCATTTGCTCAATTTGGCATACAGTTGGTGTCCTCTCAACACTTGCAGCACCAGTCTCAAGTGTTTTTCATGCTCTTCCTCTAACTTGGAATACACCAAGATGTCATCCAGGAAGACTATGACAAACTTGTCTAAATAGTCCCTTAATACACCATTCATCAAGCACATAAAAACAGCAGGTGTGTTTGACAGTCCAAATGGCACCACTATGAACTCATAATGATCGTACCTTGTTCTAAAGTTGGTCTTGATGATGTCCTCATCCTTTATTCTTATCTGGTGATATCCTGATCTGAGATCTATCTTCGAAAATATTTTTGCACCCTTCAACTGATCGAAAATATCATCGATCCTCGGCAGAGGATACTTGTTCTTGATAGTTACCTTGTTCAACTATCGAAAATCAATGCACAGCCTCAACGTCCCATCCTTCTTCTTCATGAATAGGATAGGGGCACCCCAAGGTGACATGATAGGGCGAATGTACCCCTTATTTAGAATCTCTTCAAGTTTCAATTGCATCTCTTTCATCTCTAGCGTACTCATTCTATAAGGAGCTTTCGACACTGGAGCTGCTTCAGGCATCAAATTTATAGAAAAATTGATGTCTCTCTTCGAAGGTAGTCCAGGTACCTCCTGAAATATGTCTTTGAACTCTGTGAGTACCTCATGGTCTCCAATCCTTGAGAATTCATCTTTGGATGCTTCCTCCACATGGGATGCAAATAATTGACAGCCTTTTCTGTAGCACTTCTTCAGCCGCATTGCTGAGATTTCTCTAACCACCACAGCTCTGGGAATCCCTTGGATTATTTTTCGATTCCCTTCCTCATCCAAGAATGTAAACTTATTGTTAGGACAGTACAGGATGGCATGGTGCTGGTCCAACCAGTCCATTCCAATTAAAAAGTCATAAGAGCCTAAAGGAAAAATATTCAATTCATCCTTCATGCTTAGTCCTTTCATGTCCACAGGATAGGACTTCACCAACTCAACGACTTTCCTCTTGGTTCCTGTAGCCAACTGTACTAACCAATACTTTTCAGGTTTTCTTCTTGATAAATTCAAACTTGCCACCACCCTAGAATCTACATAACTATGGCTAGCCCCTGAATCGATTAAATAATGAATGGTTGTTTATTAATCATACCTTCCACTTCAATGACGTGCGATTGAAATTCAGCTTGCTTGTTGTCCAGGGCTGCATAGATCCTTGGAATTCTACTACCCATATCCTCCACTATTTCAGCTTGCTGAACATTGTGGATGGTTCTCGATT
>JZKD02S0326438.1:0-19421 GCA_000966675.3 Picea glauca
TATTATTTACCTTTTAAAATCTCTTAAACCACTTTGATTACTTTGACCTTTTGGGGCTTCTAGATGACATATGAGCGTCCTCCAACTTCGTAAGGCCATAACTCTCAAACCATGAAAAGTTATGTGACGTTATACACATCACCAGAAATGGAATGACATGTATTATCCATATAGAATAGTATTATCTAAAAATATATCATAACTCATACTATTACCCATGAAACAAACTTGGGTCCATTACGTAAACCTGGGGTCTCCAACTTCTCATGGCCATAACTCTCTAACCGTGAGGAATTATGTGACGTTCCACATACCACTGGAAATGACATGACAAGCACTATCCATCTAGGGTATTTTCCTTGACAAATTCACTTTCCTTCATCTCGTTATTCCACAACTAAGCATGGGTTCTCTTACTCCACAAAGCGTCTTCCCATGAGGGATTTCACCATAAGGGGACCACTTTGGAGTTCATCCATATTTACTTCTTATCAACCATGAAAAAAAAATATTGGGTCCATTACCCAAACCTTTGTGCTACAGGGCTTTCTTCAAGGGTTGACATCAATGATAACCAACCTTAATCATCAAATCTACTATGTTCTTTGTCCAATTTTCTTGTAAGTTAGCCCTGATTTTATACTTAGTGTTTCTTCGAGTTTCTTTGCATTATTTGTTGATATCCTTTTGCAAAAAACATTCAGCGTCGATCAATTTCATTGTACAATGCTGATGTGGCATCACTGACTCAGGATACATGGTATTGAAGACCGACAACTAGCTCATGGGTAATGGTCAGACTCAGGACTTTGTTTAAGTTGAGCGCTCTAATCTTGAATTGGGGCTTCCGATGCCGAAAATGGTATTGGGGATCGGATTTTGGAAATAAACCTATCAAATATTTTCCTTGTGTATTATCATCCTTGAAAAACCCTCGATACCAAAAAAAAATCGGAAGTCGGTGATCGGCGATATCATTTCTTTTTCCATTAGCGCTTAATCCTCTAGCATGTTGTCAATGTTGAAGCGGTCAGTCATCGACGATATCCTTGGTTATGCTTGTCGTGAAAGAAAACTCCCACTACCGATGTCGATGAAGATCGACACTCAACTACTTCGGTTCTCTCTAGTGATTTTCTTTCACGCTTAATACTTTCCGATTCTGAAATTAGACGCATCGGGTGAAATTTTTTATCTGTTGATTCTTATCTAGAAGGTAAATATTTTAATTCATGGATTTTCATAGTTTTAAGAAAACCTTTAAAGACTTAATGATATTCAAAATGGTAAGAAAACACAACATTTTTTCACAATGAAGACGAATCAGACAATGCAAAAAGATCAAGTGGTACCCAAAATGTAAAATTTGACATGGAATTTTTAGGGTGTGTTGAGTGCTCAAAAAATGACGAATTACTGGGCAAAAGAAGAATCTTTATTCTTCCTTTAGGCTTGGCTGATACGAAATATGGTGGAGAAATTAACTGGTTTTAAATCAAAGCGTCTTTTCCCCTTACATTTGAAATTCTCTGGTTGATGCTTACAGGTCTACCTATGGGGTTTTCCACCTTTGTTCCTCCTTCGTTTCCTATAACCCTGACTCATGCCCCTTTTTGACAAAATATAGTAAAGTATTCACTAGAATGAATCCTTTAGTTACCTTTAATCACTTGCTATGGTGTTTCTCCACTGCCAGCGAGTGTCCATAGCCCTGACGGAGTAACCCCAACATCACATACCTTGATATGCATCCAATGAGTTTCCATGGCCCAAATAGAGTTATATGCATACCCTCTCCTATTGTCCACTCATTTGATAAAGTCAATTTCATTTTGGCAGAATTCCTTGAGCGAGTGGGAGAGGATAATGTCTGTTTATTTTCCAAAGTGAGATTATTAAGATGGGTCCTTTGCTATCTTTTTCTTTGGGGTTCATGTAGTCCTTTCCAACTTTCCTTTATTTCCCTTAAGGTTTCACCAGACCACAGGGAAGACACTTCTGCATTTCTCCAAAGTTGTTCATTTGCGCGGGTTAGATAGAGGACTCTTCAAAGCAACCACAGGTTCCTCAACGCTTCTTGTGTTGACTGTGAGCGATGAATTAGGAGTGGAGTTCACTATGTCGCATGATTTGGGGTCAACCATTATATTTCTAAACACAACCTTCAAAAGAACAGAAGTCCAAAAAATAAAAATAAAGTAAAAGCAATTCGCAATTGACCTAGCTAAAACTAAACTCATGAAATACACACACAAAACATAAAATATAACTCAATTTTTTTTATTTTTTTTTTGTAATGGAAATATTGTTTTAGGGATTTTACATTTATTGGTATGGCGTCATGTTCCCCCCTCATATTATATAATAGATAAGTTCCTTCCCCAATGTTCTTAGCCACCTAGAAAGGTCCAAGCCATAGATTATGAAACTTAGAATGTTTTCCTTTTGGCTCGTTTTCCCTGTCCCATTTTAGGACCAAGTCTCCTACTTCAAAATTATTATCTTTAGCCTTATGCTTGTCAAACCATATTTTAACGATATGTTGGTGGGATATGAATTTTGACTTATCTTTTTCCCTTTCTTCTTCGAGCATGAGCAGAGTGTCAATTCTTTGTTGTATGACTAATGAAGGTTGTCCTCCAGAATCTTGGGCAAGTTGAAGAGATGGAAGATAAATCTCGTTTGGGAGAATGGATTCATGTCCATATAGTATAAAGTATGGAGAATTTACTATAGCTTCCTTGGGTGTGACTTTATCTTCCCATAAAGTGTTGTGGAGTAAATTATGCCAATTCCTTTGGTTATCTGCAACCATTTTCTTCAATATCCTTACTAGGTTTTTATTAGTTGATTATGCCACTCCATTTCCCTATGGGTAATAGTTTGCAGAGTATCTAATTATGATTCCTTTGTCTAGAGTAAACTCTGTCAACATGGTGGAAGAGAAGGAAGTTGCATTATCAAAAACTAGGATAGAAGGGACACCAAACCTCGTGATCAACTATTGTTCTATGAATCAGATTACCACCTTCTCATTTACATGGGTCAGAGGGATGGCCTCTGCCCATTTCATGAAATAATCGGTGGCAATAAGTATATACTTATGTTGTGTTGAAAATATTGGTGTAATTTCTCCTATGATATCTAAACCCCATTTCTCAAAGGGCCTAGAAAAGGTCACCGGTTGGAGTGCAAATTATGATATCTTCTCTCTCCCAGCACTTATTTAACAAGTTTTATAGTTCTTAGCGTAGGTGTGAGCATCCTTGAACAAAGTGGGCCAATAATAGCCATCTCTCAATATCTTATGAGTGGTTGTGTTTCCTGCAAAATGTCCACCGACATGGCCATCATGGATCTTCTTAAGAACTTTGTCTACATCTTCACGTTCGAGACATATTAAAAATACACCATCATAATTAATCCAAAAGAGTACAAAATTTATGAGGCGATATTGCACAGATCTCAACCTAAGATATCTCCTTTTCCTGGGGTTGAGGTTTTCTGGGCAAGTCCCATGGTGTAGGAGACAATTCAAATTCGCCCTGGGGATATGTATGAAGCTTCACCACACCATAATTCCATTTCATTCTCCCATCCAGAATCTTCACTTACTTGGTCGTGGGATTCAGTTGTGAATTTTCACAGCCCTTTCCCTTTAACTAGTTTGGCAGGTTTTATATCTAGATCAAATTCTTGGACCACTGTCATCCAGTTCCCCCTTCTATCCCCCATGTCGTGTTGACTGAACAACGATCAGACCACAGGGTGAGGGAAAATTACTTTGGTGTGGTTCTTGAGGATTTAAGACCCAAAGTGTTTTACCACCTTATATACTGCATAGGCCTATTTATCAATAGCGAGATAATTAAGTTCGGCTCCTTGTAGATTAGTTCTCATGAATGACACCGGAGCCTCATTGTTTTCATCATCCTTCTGAGTCAATACTGCAGCTAACGACTGGTCGGAGGTGAAAGTATAGAGGAATAAATCTCTATTAAAATCAAGACTTCGTAACATGGGGACTTGAGATATAACAATTTTAATATTGATGAAAGCATCCTTACGTTCATCATCCAACTTAAATTCAACATCTTTGTGGATCATATTTTGTAGTGGTATGACAATCTTGGCAAAATCAGGTGTGAATTTTCTTACAAAATTGATTTTCCTGAAGAAGGATTGCATTGTCTTTTTGTTGTGAGGTAACGGGATTTGAGTTATAGATTTGACTCACTCATGGTCTATGCAAATTCCATCTTGGGATATAATATGACCTAATAGCTTTCCTTCCTCCACACCAAAGATAGTTTTCTTAGGGTTTAAACATATACTATATTTTCTACACCTTTTGAAAATCTGAGTTAAGCGTTGGATGTGTTCTTCTATGTTCTTTGAATACATAGTTATGCCATCTAGATACACTACCAAAAACTTGTTGATCAACCCTCAAAATGATACATCCATGGCACTTTGGAAGGTTTCCCCTAAGTTGATTAACCCAAAGGGAATACGTTTGTAAGAAAAAGTTCCCCACTTGGTTCGGAAGGCAGTTTTCAAACGGTCTTCCTCTGAAACCAGAACTTGGTTGTAACTTGAGAAACCGTCTAGTACAGAGAAAGTCTTAGAACCAAACATGGTCTGTAAGAGTTTCTCCATCTATGGAACTGGGTAGTTTTCCTTTTCTAAATCTCTATTGAGGTTCCTAAAATCTACAGATAAGCAGATTTCTCCCGACTTTTTTCTCATAGGAACCAAATTCGTTAGCCATGTAGAATGTCTTACCTAGAAGATAATTTTGGCATCTAAAATTTTCTTCAACTCCTGACACATGAGAGTTTCTAGGAATGGGTGGTATTTTCAGAGCTTATGTTGGAAGCGTTTCACTTCAGGTTTTAATGAGATAGTGTGTTGAATGATATGGGTATCATAAGTTTTCAGATCTCGGTAAGACCATGCAAAGACATATTGATATTGTTTGAAAAGTTTGATATAAGACTTTCTTTCCTATTTAAATATAGTTTTTTTGAGATTCACATTCTTTGGGTTTTCTGGGGTTCCAAGATTTATAGTTTCATGCATGGGACGAGAACTACCAGTCTTCTCATTTTTGTGCCCCTTAAACCGTTCGTTCGGGTGAAAAATATTTTCTAAGTTAGCTATCCTCTTCAGGATTGTGTGAGACTTCGATTTGTTAGTTGGTTGATCTATTCGAGGATCAATTTCCATCGATTGTTCCTAGAATACTTCATTGTCAATAGCTAGGTCTTTGAAATTATCTTGGTTAGTCATAAAGTTTATGATTTGTTCATCTCTTTCAAAGGCCTTCTAATTATAAATATTGTTAGGAACTGATGGTTTGTATATTAGCTCCACAGAGAACTAGGAGGTTGCATAATATTCGAAAGGTGACATCCTTGAAGAAGTTGTGGCTAGGGAATCAACAAGGATATTATTTTCTCTGGGGATAGCTATAATATTGAAACCTTCAAAATTCTCTATGATATGGATTTTATGAGTAGAACGAAATGACTAAAGATTATTAACAAATGCTTAACAAAGAATAGAAGAGATAAAATAAAAATGGTTTTCTATTCAATAAGGAAATAATCTGAAACCATAAAATGCAGCGAAAAACAAGCTTGTTGGAATGGTGGCAGCTTATCTTTGAGGAGAGATGTGACGGATGTGCTCATTCATAATAAGATCATTACAATGACGCTCTGAAGGCCATTTTACAATAAACAGGAGGTTCAAAAACCCTAGACATCCAAAAACCTAACCCTAGGAGATGAAGCATCAAAAGTCATGTGGGCCCCATTTGGGTAAGTCAGTACATCAACTTCTCGGGGTAGTAACTTTTTCATACAATATCTCTTTTAGGTGTACAATATCCCATTGGAAAGATATATTCGAGGAATACAAAATTTGCTGAAAATTTCATGACGAAATATTTTGACAACCCAAAAAAATGTCGTTTAGGGCCTCAAAACAACTCCAGAAGTTCATGACCCGAAAAACTACTAAAAATAGTAAATTATGAAAATTGCCAAAAAGTTGTTTTGAGCCAACTGGAAAAGGTGGGTGGCCACCGATATCAACTTGGATAAATCCTCCCTTCTTAGGAAGCAATGGTCTCCATTACGTTGAGTTCCACCATCAAATGAGGAAATTTCTACTGAATTTGGCCGCGGGTGAGCCACGTGCCTTGGTGCAGGAGATGCCCTGCTTTGACGACTCAATAAAGATGAATCCTTTGTTGTCAAGTGCCCTTGATCTATGTGTACACACTCTGATCATTGTATGCATGTTGTATGAAGTTAGGGTTGAGCTCTATGGGTGTCAGTTGTTCTACTACGTTTGAGGTGTCCAATAATGGTGGGAAATAAGGCCAAAGGAGGTCCATGTTGAACACTGGGTGCAGGTAAGGGAAGGAGGAATGTTGAGCTCAAAAGAATTATCCCCCACATCCTTGGTGATTGTGTACAACCCATAATAGAGTGGGAAATGCTTTCGATGGGGTCTTTTAAGACATTCTTTCTGCAAGTGCAACCAAACTTTGTTGCCCACCTGAAACTTATGTGGCACCCGATTTTTATCATGGCGTTGCTTGTACTTGTCATTGGAAAATGTTTTGTGGGATCCCAAAATGTACCCAAACTCATTCAAAGAAGAGATTGGCAGTGGCTTCTGCTATGATGGTCTTCTTGTAGGCAACCAGAATCGCCATCTTAGAAAAGCGATCAACAACCAAAAAAACACAGTCATTTCCCCGCTTGGTGGATGGGAGGCCCGACATGTAGTCCATTGAGATGGATTCCCATGGCCTGTCAGGAGTAGGAAGAGGGGTGTAGATTCCCTTTTTCTTAGTGGTCAGTTTGGAAATAGCACAGACAATGTAGGAATTGTTATACTTGCTGACCTCCTGTCAAATTTTCGGCCAGTAGAAATGTTTTTTTAGCATCACCATCGTCTTTTCGACACTGAAGTGTCCTGCCACTCGACTATAGTGGGCTGCCCAGATCTGCTTCTCTCCCTCTCTTGATGGAACACATATATGGACCAAACGACATAATAACCCATCCTAAATATGGAAATTATCAACAACTGCATTTGCACCCGACATTTGGTAGGTGGTGGTGAAGTCTGGGTCTGTCTCATAGAGCTGGGGCCATCCATAGGTTTCATGGCTGCAAGATTCTAACACCATGGTGAGTGTCACAAATAGTGTTCTACTGAGGTAGTTAGCGATGTGGTTGGTGCTTCCTGTTTTATACTTGATGTTGAGGTGGAATTGTTGTAAGTATGTGGACCACTTTTGTTGGTAGTAATTCTGGAATTTTCCTTGTGTCTGCATGAGCTATAGTGGCTTATGATCAGTGTGGGTGATTGTCTCCCTCCCAAGAATTTAATGTCTCCACTAGTGGTAGGTTTGCACAATGGAGTACATTTCTTTGTCATAAGTAGGGAACTTACGGAAAACATTTGATAGTGTCTCACTATGATAGGCCATGGGGTGGCCATGCTAAGTGAGAACGATGCCCATAGCATAGTCTAAAGCATCTGTCTTGATCTCTAAGGGTTGTTGTAGGTATATTAGTGAAAGTACTGAGGTTGAGCACAAACGTTGCTTCAAATCATCGAACGCTTGTTGTTGGGACCAACTCCATGCATATTTTCCCTTACCACCACCCCTGGCTATTTGTTTGAGGACCCATGAAATATGGGAGAATCCCAACATGAACCTGCGGTAGAAATTGGAAAGGTCCAAGAAGATATTAAGTTCAGTGAGTGTGGTTGGGGCTGGCCAGTCACGGATGAATTGGATCTTGGCTGGATCCACATGTACGCCATGCTGATCAACAATGTAGCCCAGGTAATGGACCCTGACCATGCCGAAGGAGCATTTTCCAAATTGGCGTATAACTTTTGTTGTCACACGATGTGCAGAACCTGTTGAATATGCTACAAGTGTTTTGCCCAAGAATTTCTATAAATGAGAATGTCATCTAGATACACCACTACAAAACTATTGGTGAATGGTCGCAAGATATCATCCATCATCCTCATGAAAGTGGTTGGAGAATTTTTCAAACCAAAGGGCATGACCAACCATTCAAAACAACCTTCCTTTGACTTGAAGGCGGTCTTCCATACATTTTTCTATTCTATCGGGACCTGGTCGTAGAAAAAATTTAGATCAATATTATTGAAGTATTTTCCCCCCTTGATTTGATCAAGGAGGTCATTGATTCAGGGAATTGGGTAGCGGTTTCTGAATGTGATTTTAATCAAGGCTTGGTAATCAATGTAGAGTCTCCAGGTTCCATATTTATTTTGCACCAGCACGATTGGGCTCCTGCAAGGTGATGAGCTGGGATGGATGTGCCCCTTGTGGAGTAGTTCTTGGATCTATTGCTTAATCTCCTCATTCTCTAACATAGAGAAATGATAGATTGACCCATTGGGAAGCAGTGCGTCGAGGTTCATATAGATGGGGTGCTTGACCTGACGGTACAAAGGTACCTCGATAGCTGAGGAGAAGATATGCGAGTATTCTTTGATGACCTAATATACTTGATTTTTTTGTGTGGAGAGGTCGGCCATAGAGACCCTGGATGTGGCTATGATATTTTTCTCATTCTGAGAGTGAATCACGAAAAAGAAAAACTTCCCCATCTGAGAGATGACCTTCCTACATTGCTTGGCAGAGATCAAGGAAATATCACTAGGTGGGACTGTCTCGAGTATCCTATACAATTTCCTATTCAAAGTAATAATAACACTACGAGGCCTAGACTCATATGCAACATGACGTTTCCATAAATAAGGTTCCCAAAAGAACATTACAAAATTCGAGAGGAGAAACATCACACAATACATCGTCTTTGAAGGGCTTGATGTTGTACGATGGTCAACACTGTTGGCTGACATGAAGATCGCTTCCTTGGCAGAGCCATCCAATGGTGTAGGGTTGTGGATGAAGCGTTGTTGGCAAGTCCATTCACTTGACAACCTCTGCTAATATGAGGTTCTTCTGGCTACCCCTATCAACGATGAAGTGCAGTGAGGTTCCTTTTACTCACATCTGTGAATGGAAGAGGTTTTCTCCTTCTTCTGGCTCATTAGTTCATCAGGCTAGAGCTTGGTGGTAGCAACGGTGGCATTGGGTTCCACATCAATGATTCATATTCCCCTTTCTGGTTCAAACTCAGAGTCAGAACCCGCATCTAATTTAGAGGCTTTCACTTCGGCCACCAACGACTGCTTTGAGTGAAAGTCAATAGTATTATGCCAAGGGATCTTATGGAATTTGCACCACTTCCCGGTATCTTTCTTTGTCTTTCTGTTGTCCCTCTTTGCTTGTGTCTTGGAGTGGTTCTCTTGATACTTTCCATATTTGATCTGTCTTTTGTTTTGTGTGTTGGGGCTGCCCTTTCTTGTCTTTTGTTGTGAGGGGTTCTCGGGCCCAGATTGTTGCGTCTTTTGTTTGAGCTTCTACTTGATTTTGATGACATATCGGTAGGTCGCACCCAAGGATGAGATGTCTAGAAATTACATTTCAGTCTAGATGTATATATCCAGAGCAACATGATATTTGATCACTAGATGTCGTTCTGAATATTTGATACCCATATTGGTGTGCAAGGTATGGAAGATATTTGTGAACTCTGGCACTACTTGGTCTCTTTCTTGCCGCAGTGTGCTCCATTTGGTATACAAGTCGTCATAACTTCCAACAGGGTAATATTGTTCCTTAATAGCATCCCTAAAGGATTCATAGGTGGTCATGATTGTAAATAACAAGGTTTCCTCTATTTACTTTTTCTCATATAAAGTTTCCCAGCAATATTTGACATGGGGAACGGCTTTGAGGAGCGCAAAAGTAATATTTTCTCTATTCGAAAAGTTATGGATGGAAAAATTCCCTTCTAGTAGATTCAACCACTTGTCTACACCGTCTGTGTCTATCTGACCTTCAAATAAAGGAATATTTAATTTTATTTGTAACTTGAAGGGGGCGGCACCTCCGCTCGAAGAAGATGTGTCTCCTATTGGTAGCCGCTAAAGGATTTGCGCGAAACTATCCATTATCTCGTTCCTCTGTTGCATGAGGGCTTCGTCAAGAATTTTTTTGAAAGGATATCCTATCCTATCATATTTATTTTCTCCTTCCATGATAGGTCGCTTGGGCATTCGAGAGCTTTGGTCCTCAAGAGAAACAAGCTCGAGACCCAATTCTTTGTACTCTGACCTCGTTGGGGACATGCATGAAGACGACAAGGAGTAGACCGCTCTGATACCAATGATATGTATTTTATCAGAAGAATGAAATGACTACATATTATTAACATATGCTTAACATAGAATAACAAAGATATAGTAAAACTGGTTTTCTATTTAATAAGGAAATAAGCTGAAACTGTAAAATGCAGCGAAAAACAAGCTTGTTGGAATGGTGGCAGCTTATCTCTGAGGAGAGATGTGACGGATGCGCTCATTCACAAGAATATCATTACAATGAGGCTATGAAGTCCTTTTTACAATAAACAGGAGTTTCAAAAACCCTAGACATCCAAAAACCTAACCCTAGGAGATGAAGTGCCAAAAGTCATGTGGGCCCCGTTTGGGTAAGTCAATACATCAACTTCCCGGGGTTGTAACTTTTGCATACGATCTCTATTTCAAGTGTACGATAGCCCATTGGAAATATATATCTGAGGACTACAAAAATTGATAAAAATATCATGATGAAATTTTCGAATTGCAACTTACCCAAAAAAGTGTCGTTTAGGGCCTCAAAATGGCTCCGAAAATTCAGGATCCAAAAACCGGCTAAAAATAGTAAATTACGAAAATTGCCGGAAAGTTGTTTTGAGCCAACTGGAAAAGGTGGGTGGCCACCGATATCCACCTGGATCACTCTATTAACCTATGCACTTCCTTTTTATAACTCTTTAGGTGCGGGGAATTGCAATGTATAGTATTCCTTACGTGTCTAACGATAATCTCCGAGTCTCCGAAAACCTTCAATTATTTGACATTTAAGTTTATGGATTTCTTTAACCCTTGGGCTAGAGCTTCATACACGACAATGTTATTTGTGCATTTGAATTCTAGTCTATAGTACAGGAAATGATGTTTACATTTTGGATCAATGAGGATGCACCCTGCCCCTGATCCCTCCTGTGATTTAGATCCATCAAAGTATGTGGTCCAAACTTGTGAGAGAAAGTTAACCATTTCTTCCTTCTTATTACTTTTTTTCTCTCCTATCTTTTGTTTCATGATCTCTAGAATAGGTCCTTGATAGAGGAGAGTTTCCTCTATTGGTATCGATGATTTCTCTTGAAAAACCATTTCGAAGTTCTAAGTTAGAGGGACATCATATGGAATAGGAGAGAGGTTCCCAAAATAGGAATCACAAGAATAATTTCCTAGCACAGGGAAATCTGTCGATGAGGGTTCATTTAGGGTTTCTAGATCAGTGAAAATATGTTTCAGATACCTTTCCCTATCGATTCTGATCATATTCTTGTATCCCTTCAGGAGTAGCCAAAGGTGTGCCTAGTCTATACTAAAGTATCTTTTTAACTTCTCATACTAGTCTCAGATCAATAACAATCCATAAGCTTCTGGGATATCTACTACGATAATATCAATCAATTGAAAAAACTTAGGATGTGTCGCTATTCTAATCATTACATATTTAAGTTGTCCTATGACCTTCACCAGGGTTCTGTCTAGTTGTATTACATGTTTATCACTTTTGAGAGGAATGACATTTAATTTCTTGCAAATAGACAAAGGCATAACGTTGGAATATGCTACCGAATCGACTAAAAAATTGTGGAGGTTCCTGTTGAAAACTTCAAATGTTAAAAGGAACGGTGGGACAAAGGGTTTTCCCTTCTTATCTTCTGAGCAGGTATTCACAGTTGGTTTATTTACTAGATCTGTGGAAGTTAAATTTCTTCCTAGGTCAGTGTTTGTCGTGGGATTTTCTACTAATTTTGTAAAATCTTGTTTCCGCCAGTCTGTAAATACAACTATATGGGCTGAGGAACTATGGAAAACTTAAAAGTGTGAATGTTTGAATTGATGGACCTTGTGTAGAAGGTTGATGAATGTAAATTATGATTATTTTAATAGAAAATGGTTACATGTTTTATGATTGCTGAAAGAGGGGATGTGCTAAGAGAGAGACCACAAAATGTTGTGAAAGGTGGTGGAGGGGACCAGGTATCGTTGCGTTAACCTCCACCAAACTAGTACCATGCTAGAATTAATTTTCTCATATCAGAACAACCCTATGACTAGAAATGAATTCTTGTCAGGATGGTAGGTGGGAAGGCCTCCTCAAGAGTTAATGAGGGATGGGGAAAACTGCCCATCGGTAAGGCTTCCAGACCTGATCATGGACTGATGGATCTGATCCACACACAATATTTCTGAGGGATGCAAGAAAGGAAGCGTGGTGGACAGAGGGAGACCTGCGGAGAAAATGCAGAGATGAGAGAGGAAACTCTCGTGTCTGAGGAAGGACTAAAAGAGGAAACAATGAGTTCTAATCATAGAAAAATAGAGATTTAACCAGGAGAAGGAGAGTAACTTTCGTCCTTATTTATTTTTGTAATTGGGAGAATGAGAGTAACCTTCGTCCCTAACTTTTTTTGAGCTGGAAGTAATATATTGAATCTCAAAGCATCGTGGCTTAAGCTTGGGGGTGGCCAGTGATAAATCCATTGGGAGTGACTGAGCCTATGGTTGGGTGGAAACGAGCACCCCTTTTAGTATTTGCATCACACTCTATGGTTATGAGAAGTGTTTTCTTGCCTTATGTTTTGAATTGTAAATAATGGATGCATGCGAGCATTTACATGTCTATAAATATTTATTTCTCTATATTAAATGATTAAGTTATCAATATGCATTTGATTCCTTGAGAAACTATAATTCTTCTTGGATTTCCATACATCCCAGCTTAATAACTCGAAGGCACTTTCCCCAAGAATTTACATCATCGTTCAAGAGTCGGAGAAACCCTCTGGTCATATTTACCGATTTGGTAACCTCACAAGTTACCTTGCCTTGATTCAGAACTCAAATCTCTGTGAGTTGGGAAGTTGTTCCCTTCATACCAATAGTCTAGGAGACTCTGAAATTGCTCTTATTTCCTTAACCTAAAAACCCGACTAAGAGGGGGGATCATAGCCCCAGAGTTTTATGAAGATCCACGTGACCTGGGTCTAGGAACTTTGGAGCTTGAGGCTCTGAGATGTCAAGTTGTATGAAAGACAAGTTAAACCCTGCAATTGATATGCATCATCGATCTATGAACAAAGATCGAGGGTGGGGAGTCATTGTAGAGTGTGAAGGTGAAAATAGCGGACGCGCTAGTTTGTGGCCCACAATTTACCCTTTCCATTGATATCGACGGGCTGGAGGATCAACGATCCCAGTTAGACTAGAATCAAGTGAAAACTTTCTAGATTGTAGAGCTCGAATTCCCTGGTAAAAAACCACATTTTGGGGCCCCGCAATTTCTGTGAACTGTCGATCATCATTGACCTTTGCTTTGAGTTTGACACGATCCCTGAAATGTAAGGAGAACTTGGGACGACGAAAACCTTCAAAGCGATCAAGATTAGAAGAGATAGCACTTTCAGGAGCATAGACGAAACCTAGGAGACAGTTCATAGGAGGGGAAAAGGTGGAATCCTTTGAGTACTTAGAAAACCTTCTAAGTCAAAGTAAGTCAGAAGCCTAGGAGGAGGAGCGATAGTGGTCGTTGGATCACATCACAGAGGCTTGAAAACCATCTGATCTAAACAAGGTGCATGAACCTTAGTACCTTGCACATGTAGGAGAATAGGACTTACCAAAGTTCTGATGTCGCGAAGTAGTTTGGGACCATCCATTTCCAAGGGGAACACGTGGCGATGGATCGTGGACTCTAGAGAAACCTGTTCGAGGGTTTTTGGTTAAAAGTTGAAATTCCTGAATCCTGAAGACATGAAATGAATATGAACCACCCAATCCAAGGGGACACGTGGTGATAGATTGTGGACTATGGAGGAATTTGTGCGAGAGGAGAAAAGTTTTAGACTTGAGATTTCTGAAGCCTAGAGAGCCAAAAACCCAAAGTAAAATATTAGTCATTTGATCGTAGTAGAAACTTTGAGCCGTCAGATTGTTCGAGGTAAAATTCAAGCGTCAGATCACCAGAGTGGATTTGAACCATCAGATACCGTGAGTTTGGGAGGAGGCAACTTTAAAAATTGAGATTCTCGAAACATGGAATGTCAAAGGGTCAGAGAAATGTTGGACTGTTGCATCCAAGAGGACACATGTCTATAGGTCGGAAGATCTAGAGGAAGGTGAAGGTCAAAGTGTTGAAACACCCAAAGCCTGAAGACTCGAAGAGTTGTGAGCCATCGATTGGCACGGGGACACTTATCAATAGATCGAGAGCTTCATGAAGATTGTAGTGGCGTTTCAGTTTGAGAACTGAGATTTTCAAACCCCAAAGGACCAAAGACCCGAAGTGAACCTGGATCGACATATCTAAGGGATACGTGGCATGAATCCATGAACTCCTGGTAAAGTCTCGAAGTGATACATAGTCATTGGATTTGGAGGACACGTGGTGCAAATACATGAACTCCAGGTAAAGTTCCAAAGTGATACATAGTCGTTGGATGCGGAGGACATGTGGAATAAATCTGTGAGATCTGGGTGAAGACCCAAAGTAATCCTTGATCGTCAGATCATGAGGACATGCATCAGAGTATTTTAGCCTTCAGATAAAATTCATTGGGGAAAAGGTTTGAGATTTGAGATCTCAGAAGTCCGAAAGGTGAAGGAGATCTCAACCGTAGATTAGGAAGAGGGTAGGAGGACTGTTGATTTGGGTTAAATGGTCAAACAACCAAAGTGGAATAAATACCGTTGATTGAGCATGACAGGTGTCTACAGATTATTATCTCTAGAAGTTTGAAGTACAGAACAAGCAGTGTTTGAGATTTCAAAACCTCGAAGTTCAGGATTCCGAAGAGATCACAGTCATTGATCTAGGAGGGACTGATCTGGTCCTTATATTTTTGAGGCACAGATCTAAATTGTGGATTTAGAAAGTATTTTCAATATCGCAAGATCAACGCTTCTGTATAATTGTGGGTACAATAGTTGCATGAAATTTAAATTATCGAGGGTGGGCCACAATTCAAACCGTGGTTTTTTCATGAAGACATGTGGAGATTTGAGGAGGATTGCGGGCCCAAAAGAAGTTTGACCTCAAACTTCTTGTGGATGTGCCCACAATCATGTGGTCATCACCAAGGTCATATTGGATGAGAGACTAAGAGAAAAAGGGGCTAACGACAACTCCGAGACTTCGCTAAAGCATGAAGGAGAATATCACAGGCATCCTAAGACCTGTAAGAGAGGTCGAAAGGGTCTGTGTCTGATTTAGAGGCGAGACTATCATGGTATCAAAGTATCATTTGAGTTAGACTCAGAGAATCTTGACCGGAGGCTAGGGCTGAGTCCTAGACTTTCCAAATTAGAACCCGTAGAGAGAAAGAGGATTTTCTCATGTAAGGAGGACGATTTTTTTTTTCTTCACCCCATTGTGGGTGTGTTACAAATTGGTATCAGAGAATGGTTACAACACTTGACCTGCTTGGGCTCACAGACGAGTTGCTTAAAAAATCTATTTAGAGTACTTTTAAAAGAATGACACTCTATGTTACATCTTTCTTAGAAATTCTGATTAAAAATTTTATTAAAGAAAATAATGAAGCTTTCAACTGAGTGTATGCATTTAAGAAATTGAACCATGTAATGTTTATGAACTAATAAACTGTTAGCTAGAAATAAGTGTTTTTTTCAACACTCAAGCAGTCAGTAAATCATGGGAAAACTCCAAGACTAAAGCATGGTGACATGTCATGAAGTAGGGGATGGTTCCCACAACAGAGACAAAACATTTGACGAAAGGAAAGAGGTAGAAACACCTTCGGATCTAGCTGAAACTGTAAGGAGCCTCAAGGCTGAGTTACAGAGTTTCAAGGTTGACAATGAGAGATTGATAAAGGATCAAGAGAAACAAATACAAATTAACACAGTCTTTCTATAAAGCTTATCCAAAATACAGAGGCAACTTCATCATGATCCCACAACTAGTCATGTGGATCGACGACACAAGAAGAGAAGTCAGAGTCCACCTAAGATCTGAAAAAATGACTCCATAAGTGACCCCACTGGGAGAAGTACCATGAAGAAGATCCAACCTTGAGGTAGGGGACACTCATCGGGAGAGTCCTATGGAAAGGAAGCTGACAAATCTGAAGGATCTTCTAGTAGCAGCGCCAACTCACATTCTCAAATGAAAGGAAAGAAGCGGAAGTGTTCTGAAACCCATGGTCCTGAAGAGTTCAAGAAATCCAAACCACCCTCTTTCAATGTAGAGATTAAGAAGGGAGAAGAGGTGTAAATTTGGTTTCTTGGTTTAAAGAAGTATTTCAGAGTCCATGACTACTCTGAAAAATTAAAGGCTTGAATAGCCATCCTCAACATGAATGGAAAGGATTCCATATAGTGGGAAGACCTTAGGAATGTGAAAGGAGTCCATGAGAAGGACTTGTCATGGAAATAGTTTGAGAAATAATTTAGGAAGAAGTATCTGCCAAAAAAATACATGGATGGAAAAACTAAGGAATTCTATGAGCTCAGGCTAAGGAAACTCACCATAGATGAATTTGTCAATAAATTCCTTGAACTACTCAGGTATGTACCCTACATAAAAGATGAAAAATAAAAAATGCAGTGCTTCATTAGTGGATTACCTCAGACCTACTGGGATAGGATTGAGTTTGACGAACCAAAGACCGTAAAAGAAACTATCCGTATGGCGAGGTATTGTTATGAACAATTTGGGAGTAAGACAAGACCTCGTGAGGACTAGAAGACTAGGAGTAGTTTGGGATTCCAGAAGAAAGGGTTTAAATCCTCAAGATTCAAGAAATATGGAAAATATTCTATACGGATCCTTCCTACTAGAAGTGTATATAAATAAATTTCCCCTCTCAAAGTGGAAATAAACCTTTTAATACTTCCCCAAGAAAGACTGATGAACTAAAGAAGGAACCCTTAAAATGATGGGGTTGTGGAGAGGATCATAAATTGAGGGATTGCCCACACAGGCAACATAATAGTAAGAGGTTCTACAATATCCAAGAATCTACCACCATAAATGATGTAGCTATGAGAATTTCATGAAACTATGCAACCTTGGACAATAATCAAGTTGACTACCAAGCTTCAGTAGTGGAGATGGAAGGTATGCTCGCCAACCATCTAGTTTCTATTCTAATTGAACTAGGTTCTAATTTGAGTTATGTGTCCCCTCAGACTGTTGATAAGTGTAAACTACAACCAATTAGACATGTTAAACAGTGTTTGGTGAAATTAGCCACTGGGACTAAAAGAAAAGTGGCAGAGGTCATACCATCCTATCAATTCATCATGGGTGGATTTCCCACCCAAGAAACCCTAAACATACTTCCCCTGGGATATTATGACTTGTTGATTGGTATGGATTGGTTGGATTCTTACAAAAATAAATTGGATTTTTATCATAAAACTTTAGAATGTGTAAATGAAGAAGGAAGAAAGACGACCCTCCAAGGGATTCAGAAGCCTATCTCAGTGAGGCAAATATCATTCCTTAAAATGAAAACGTATTGCAGAAAGGGGTGTTCTGTATGTGCCATATAGGTATTGGAATATGTTGATGATGACAGAACAAACCTAGAGGACCACCCCATATTAAGAGAATACAAGGACATATTCCCAGAAACAATACTGTTAATGGATAAATTCGTGAGTGAAGACACAGACCAATCTCCCTAGATCCACCTGGATCTAGAACAAAACGAGATAGAATACTACTCTTTCCCTAGATCTAGGCTATTGAATGAACTAAGAGAAATGGATAGTAGACATACCTTATGAAGTCTCTCCTTAAATCTCTGTTGTTCCTCGCTCCTCTTCGATGCTCTTGTGTCGTCCAATCACAACAGTACAAACCAATCGAAGTACAAGCAAATTAATATATTTAATACCTAGTCTATACATGTGATCAAGGAATCATGTAATAAGATGACATCATCATTATGGGAAAGGGACATATTCATGTATTGAATTAACTGAAAGATAAATATACAACCTGAGCCTTGATGTCATAGATCTCCTTTCAATGGCTTCTGGTTCTGACATGCACACTTTCTCATACATGAAGAAAATCAACTACTTGTGATGACCTTGTTGTTGTCTCTATCTGCTGCAGCATCAATTCTCCATGAACCAATTCTCCAATAGATCTCTCAGAATTGCCAACTTCTTGTTTTTTTTTTCTTATTAACCCCTTCCATGAGTATTCTCATCAATTTATAAGAGATAATAGGTTTGTTGCTAGGATAAGAATGATCCCAACAAATCTGGAATGCCATCTTCTGAACAACCATTCGAATACCAACTCATCCTTCTAGAAGATTCTCTTCTAGAAGGCTCGAGAATCTTAGATTTTTCCCTTGTAAAAAGATGTTCGCACCCTGTCAATGATTACAGTGCGAGAATTTCACACCCTGGTTGAATGCAACATGCGGGAATGTATCATTCTCGCAGGAGAATATATATGCAGCCTGCGAACTATCTTCAAAACATGATTTCTGGAAATAGATAAGAGCAACCCTTTTCAGAAAGGAGTTCTGTAATGAGGAGTTTGATTTTTTTATTATCATAACACTATCATGACATCATCTTGATGACAAAAAATGTGGATAAAAGAATGCCCCCCAAAGTCTGAGAGTGGAACTAGTGACAGTCGATAGACTTTGTAAGCTGCATGTGTGTATCAAGAACCAAAAGCACATCTAATTAGAGACCTGCAAACATCCAAGCATCAGCAGAATATTGAATATATCAATTCCGAGGTAGGAATCCCCATACTCAGATCATAGATTAGTGACATTAAAACAAAGGGCATGGCCACCAGTCATACACTGTGGATCCATGTAGTCATAATATAGCATAGCCACCAGAATACACTGTGGATCTGTGCGACAAATGTGTAATCAAGACGACATAGCCACGAACCATACACAGTGGATCTATGTGTCGCAAAAATATACATACTCCATCACAACCTGGATAGAAAGACAAGATCCAGGGTCTTCAATCCCATCACCCAAAAGTACAAATCTGACCATGTGATTACATGTGTCGAAGTCGAACATGGTATAAACCACTTGATTATCGGTCATTGATGTATACCGTTAACAAGTGCGAGGGAAATCACCATTAATGTCAATGACTCCCAAGGTACTATAGTACAATCCATCGACTGTGAATAAATG
>JZKD02S0326449.1:0-10408 GCA_000966675.3 Picea glauca
TCAACCCTAGTCATGGGTTTTGGACTGCAAGATTGATAAAGGTATTTGGACATGAAGGACCATGCACATGCATATACAACACCCATGAATGGATAGTATACATCATGTTATTTTCAGTGGTATGTGGCACGCCACGTGAATCCTCATGGTTGAGGAGAAATGAATTTTTGAAGATGACAAAGTGAATTGAAGAAGGAAGTACATGTAGGCCTTGAAGATAATTAAAGAAAAGAATTAGAAAATAAGAAAGTGTCGGGTCGGCCCTACTGTTAAAATGAAAAATGGTACAAATAACCATCATTATACATTCATTTTGATACAAGTCAAATTTGAGAGGAAATAAGAAGTAAAGAAGGCTAGATTCAAGGGAGGATGAAGTCTTTTGGTGATGTGTTATAAGGTATGTTATTTTCAGGTCATCTTACCATTTTTCCTATAACTTGTTTTATAGAAAGATTCAGATGGTGAAATCGCTATGGTATTGAGAAGACATATCAAGGTACCTCTGGTAAAACATTAATCTCTTGATTCACTATAATTATGGAGATAAAATCTATGGAAGATAGGGTTTGTGACCAGTCCTAAAGCTAGTCAATAAACAGGTGTTCTGGGTAAAACAGTCATAACATATTCATCGTGAATCCAAATGACATGGAAAAAAATTCATTAGAAAGTGTACGGACTATAGTTTTGTGTGTGCGAGTTTCAAAATCATATTTTAAATATTGAGCGCGGTGCATTCTATACAAGTTTGGTCTCCTGAATAGACTAGAATTGAATAAAGTCTACCATTATTTCTATAACTTCTTTTTGGGGAGGATTCAAGGAGTGAAACTTGGAGGAGTTTCAGAGAATACATTGAGTAATATTATATACAGGATCAGATTACTCTAAGAATTGAAGAATTGTAGAAATTGAAGAAGTCTTAGGAAGCATTATCAGGTTCTATGTGATGATTGGTTGATGGTGATGATTTAATGTAAATTTTTATTATCTCTCATATATTTTTGGATGGAAGGAAGGGGAAAGGATGAAGAGTTAAAATATCTCTTTATATTGTAGGATTGTATCTTTCTCTTGGAGTTTTATCCCTCCCTTTACATTTGGAAGCTGTAGCTACCTTTGGAAGTCATTACTTCCCTTGAACAATAACTATCGATTATTTCTGATATATTGTGCATGGTGTATTGTGGTGTATTGGTGTAACTCTTATACTATTGTTCATTTCTCATTGGATATAGTTTAATGGTTTAAGTATAAGTTGAAAACATTCTTAAATTGTACTTGATACTGATTTACCCCGCTCTCAGTATCAACAATTTGAATCAGAGCGGGTTACCTTTAGTACAGTCTAACCACTGGAAGGAACGTCCTAAGAAGAAATGAAAGACAAAATTCCAAATGGGCTTCCACCATTTGATGGAATCAATTTTGAATACTGTGGTAATATAATGGAAATTTACTTGAAATCTCTTAGGGTAGACGTTTGGTTCTCAGTTTCTTTAGGATACAATGCTTTGAAGAAACCAAAGACTGCAGCTTAGAAGGAAGCAAAAAGGAACCACAAATTGGCAATAGATACCATCCTGGATGGATTGACAGATTTAGTGAAATCCAAGGTGGAATCATGTGCATCATCAAAAGATATTTGAGACAAGCTACAAGAACTTTATGTAAGGGAAGATGCATAAGAAGAAGAAGAAGAAGTTGAAGCAAATTACAACATCTCATATTTCAAAGAAGAAAATAGAGGTCAGTTCTTTTTCTTTAATTGTGAAGGAGTAGGTCATGTTGAATTTGAATGNATCCTCATGGTTGAGGAGAAATGAATTTTTGAAGATGACAAAGTGAATTGAAGAAGGAAGTACATGTAGGCCCTGAAGATAATTAAAGAAAAGAATTAGAAAATAAGAAGGTGTCGGGTCGGCCCTAATGTTAAAATGAAGTGAATAAATGGTACAAATAAACATCATTATACATTCATTTTGATACAAATCAAATTTCATAGGAAATAAGAAGTAAAGAACGCTATATTCAAGGGAGGATGAAGTCTTTTGGTGATGTGTTCTAAGGTATGTTATTTTCAGGTCATCTTACCATTTTTCCTATAAATTTTTTTAAAGAAAGATTCAGATGGTGAAATCACTATGGTATTGAGAAGACATATCAAGGTACCTTTGGTAAAACATTCATCTCTTGATTCACTATAATTATGGAGATAAAATCTATGGAAGATAGGGTTTGTGACCAATCCTAAAGCTAGTCAATAAACAGGTGTTCTAGGTAAAATAGTCATAACATATTCATCATGAATCCAGATGACATGAAAAAAATTTCATTGGAAAGTGTACGGACTGTAGTTTTGTGTGTGCGAGTTTCAAAATCAGATTTTAAATATTGAGCGTGGTGCATTCTGTACAAGTTCGGTCTTCTGAATAGACCAGAATTGAATAAAGTCTACCATTATTTCTATAACTTCTTTTTGGGGAGGATTCAAGGAGTGAAACTTGGAGGAGTTTCAGAGAATACATTGAGTAATATTATATACAGGATCATATTACTCTAAGAATTGAAGAATTGTAGAAATTGAAGAAGTCTCACGAAGCATTATCAGGTTCTATGTGATGATTGGTTGATGGTGATGATTTAATGTAAATTTTTATTATCTCTCATATATTTTTGGATGGAAAGAAGGGGAAAGGATGAAGAGTTAAAATATATCTTTATATTGGAGGATTGTATCTTTCTCTTGGAGTTTTATCCCTCCCTTTACATTTGGAAGCTGTAGCTACCTTTGGAAGTCATTACTTCCCTTGAACAATAACTATCGATTATTTCTCATATATTGTGCATGGTGTATTGTGGTGTATTGGTGTAACTCTTATACTATTGTTCATTGCTCATTGGATATAGTTTAATGGTTTAAGTATAAGTTGAAAACATTCTAAAATTGTACTTGATATTGATTTACCCCGCTCTCGGTATCAACAATTGGAATCAGAGGGGGTTACCTTTGGGACAGTCTAACCACTGGAAGGAACATCCTAAGAAGAAATGAAAGAAAAAATTCCAAATGGGCTTCCACCATTTGATGGAATCAATTTTGAATATTGGGGTAATAGAATGGAAATTTACTTGAAATCTCTTAGGGTAGACGTTTGGTTCTCAGTTGCTTCAGGATACAATGTTTTGAAGAAACCAAAGACTGCAGCTCAGAAGGAAGCAAAAAGGAACCACAAATTGGCAATAGATACCATCCTGGATGGATTGACAGATTTAGTGAAATCAAAGGTGGAATCATGTGCATCATCAAAAGATTTTTGAGACAAGCTACAAGAATTTTATGTAAGGGAAGACGTAGAAGAAGAACAAGAAGTTGAAGCAAATTACAACATCTCATATTTCAAAGAAGAAAATAGAGGTCAGTTCTTTTTCTTTAATTGTGAAGGAGTAGGTCATGTTGAATTTGAATGTCCTCATCCAAGNGGACTACATCACAAAGAAGCCCACTTACTCCAAGGTATCAAAATTTCTTTCTTGGTCATTGTTATACTTGCAAAAATTTTGGACATAAGGCAATTAATTGAAGAATCAATGAAAGAAACACATATGCAAGAAACATGAATACTGTAAATAGAAGATATGGAAATAATCATGGATTTGTGAACAAAAGTTATAATTCATTTTCCCCATTGATGGACAAAAATATTGCATGCTACAAATGTAATTATCTTGGTCACAAGGCACGAGATTGCAGATATATGAATGAAGATGTCCCTATGCCAACCATGGTATGGAGAAGGAAAGAGATTCCAAACAATGCATATTTTTGAATAGCATTGACTACTGAAGAATGTAAAGAAGAATATGAATGGTACATAGACAGTGGATGTTCTTCACACATGACCGGGGATCAAGATAAATTTATCAGCTTGAAGAGAAAGGGTGGCAATGTTGCATTTGGAGATTATTCATATGCAAAAATACTTGGGGAAGGTGTAGTAGAGTTTGGAAGAAAAAATGTAAAAGAAAAGAATCTTCTATTGGTTGAAGACTTGAATCATAATCTACTCAGTGTTAGTAAAATGTGTGATCAAGGATACTCTCTTACGATTGATTCTCGAAAATGTAAAATTAGAGAAAATAACTCAGGAAAATTGGTTGCAATTGCAACAAGAAGACTGAACAACATATACATCCTAGACATGAAGAAGAGAGAGCAGACAAAAGCCACACAAAATGATTCTAAGGAAGAAAAAGTCTCAAAGACCAAAAATAAGGATGAAGTATTATTGAGTGCCACATGTTCAGGGGGAGCAGCCCCAAAGAAGAGAGTTACATTNGTGTAAATAGAAGATATGGAAATAATCATGGATTTGTCAACAGAAGTTATAATTCATTTTCCCCATTGATGGACAAAAATATTGCATGCTACAAATGTAATTATCTTGGTTACAAGGCACGAGATTGCAGATATATGAATGAAGATGTCCCTATGCCAACCACAATATGGAGAAGGAAAGAGATTCCAAACAATGCATATTTTTGAATAGCATTGACTACTGAAGAATGTAAAGAAGAAGATGAATGGTACATAGACAATGGATGTTCTTCACACATGAACGAGGATCAAGACAAATTCATCAGCTTGAAGAGAAAGGGTGGCAATGTTGCATTTGGAGATTATTCATATGAAAAAATACTTGGGGAAGGTGTAGTAGAGATTGGAAGAAAAAATGTAAAAGAAAAGAATATTCTATTGGTTGAAGAATTGAATCATAATCTACTCAGTGTTAGTAAAATGTGTGATCAAGGATACTCTCTTACGATTGATTCTCAAAAATGTAAAATCAGAGAAAATAACTCAGGAAAATTGGTTGCAATTGCAACAAGAAGACTGAACAACATATACATCCTAGACATGAAGAAGAGAGAGAAGACAAAATCCACACAAGATGATTCTAAAGAAGAAAAAGTCTCAAAGACCAAAAATAAGGATGAAGTATTATTGAGTGCCACATGTTCAGGGGGAGCAGCCCCAAAGAAGAGAGTTACATTTTTCCATTAAACTCAGGAGGAGCNATAATTCATTTTCCCCATTGATGGACAAAAATATTGCATGCTACAAATGTAATTATCTTGGTCACAAGGCACGAGATTGCAGATATATGAATGAAGATGTCCCTATGCCAACCACGGTATGGAGAAGGAAAGAGATTCCAAACAATGCATATTTTTGAATAGCATTGACTACTGAAGAATGTAAAGAAGAAGATGAATGGTACATAGACAGTGGATGTTCTTCACACATGACCAGGGATCAAGACAAATTCATCAGCTTGAAGAGAAAGAGTGGCAATGTTGCATTTGGAGATTATTCATATGCAAAAATACTTGGGGAAGGTGTAGTAGAGTTTGGAAGAAAAAATGTAAAAGAAAAGAATGTTCTATTGGTTGAAGACTTGAATCATAATCTACTCAGTGTTAGTAAAATGTGTGATCAAGGATACTCTCTTACGATTGATTCTCGAAAATGTAAAATCAGATAAAATAACTCAGGAAAATTGGTTGCAATTGCAACAAGAAGACTGAACAACATATACATCCTAGACATGAAGAAGAGAGAGAAGACAAAAGCCAGACAAAATGATTCTAAGGAAGAAAAAGTCTCAAAGACCAAAAATAAGGATGAAGTATTATTGAGTGCCACATGTTCAGGGGGAGCAGCCCCAAAGAAGAGAGTTACATTTTTCCATTAAACTCAGGAGGAGCATCCCTAACCTTTTCCATTGATGTCTAAGGGGGAGAGAAATTAGGATCATGATGATAGGGGGAGCATGAGTGTTGCCATCAATGACAAAGGGGGATATTTTTGGAATATTGGTTGTTGTCATTGATTTCAACCCTAGTCATGGGTTTTGGACAGCAAGATTGATAAAGGTATTTGGACATGTAGGAAAATGCACATGTATATAAAACACCCATGAATGCATAGTATATATAATGTTTTTTCTGGTAGTATGTGGCATGTCAAGTGGATCCTCATGGTTGAGGAGAGATGAATTTTTGAAGATGACAAAGTGAATTGAAGAAGGAAGTACATGTAGGCCCTAAAGATAATTAAAGAAAAGAATTTCAAAATAAGAAAGTGCCAGGTCAGACCTAATGTTAAAATGAAGTGACATAAATGGTATAAATAAACATCATTATACATTCATTTTGATACAAGTCAAGTTTCAGAGGAAATAAGAAGTAGAGAAGGCCGGATTTCAAGGGAGGATGAAGTCTTTTGGTGGCGTGTTCTAAGGTATGTTATTATCAGGTAATCTTACCATTTTTGCTATAAACAACTTTCTAGAACGATTGAGATGGTGAAATTGCTATGGTATTGAGAATACATAGCAAGGTACCTCTGGTAAAAATTTCATCTCTTGATTCTCTATAATTATGGAGATACACTCTGTGGAAGATAGGGTTTGTGACCAGTTTTGAAGCTAGTCAATAAAAAGGTGTTCTGGGTAAAATAGTCATAACTTATTCATAGAGAATCCAAATGATGTGGGAAAATTTTCATTGGAAACAATACGGACTGTAGTTTCATGTGTACAAGTTTCAGAATCAGATGTTAAATATTGAGCATGGGGAATTATGTACAAGTTCGGTCTCCTGAATAGACCAGAATTGAATAAAGTCTACCATTCTTTCTATAACTTCTTTTTGGGAAGGATTCAAGGAGTGAAACTTGGAGGAGGTTTAGAGAACACATTGAGTAATATTATATACAGGATCAGAGTACTCTGAGAATTGAAGAATTTCATAAATTGAAGAAGTCTCATGAAGCATTATCAGGTTCTATGTGATGATTGGTTGATGGTGATGATTTAATGTAAAGTTTTATTATCTCTCATATATTCTNTCAACCCTAGTCATGGGTTTTGGACAGCAAGATTGATAAAGGTATTTGGACATGTAGGAAAATGCACATGTATATAAAACACCCATGAATGCATAGTATATATAATGTTTTTTCTGGTAGTATGTGGCATGTCAAGTGGATCCTCATGGTTGAGGAGAGATGAATTTTTGAAGATGACAAAGTGAATTGAAGAAGGAAGTACATGTAGGCCCTAAAGATAATTAAAGAAAAGAATTTCAAAATAAGAAAGTGCCAGGTCAGACCTAATGTTAAAATGAAGTGACATAAATGGTATAAATAAACATCATTATACATTCATTTTGATACAAGTCAAATTTCAGAGGAAATAAGAAGTAGAGAAGGCCAGATTTCAAGGGAGGATGAAGTCTTTTGGTGATGTGTTCTAAGGTATGTTATTATCAGGTAATCTTACCATTTTTTCTATAAACAACTTTCTAGGACGATTGAGATGGTGAAATTGTTGTGGTATTGAGAATACATAGCAAGGTACCTCTGGTAAAAATTTCATCTCTTGATTCTCTATAATTATGGAGATACACTCTGTGGAAGATAGGGTTTGTGACCAGTTCTGAAGCTAGTCAATAAAAAGGTGTTCTGGGTAAAATAGTCATAAATTATTCATCGAGAATCAAAATGATGTGGGAAATTTTTCATTGGAAACAGTATGGACTGTAGTTTCATGTGTACAAGTTTCAGAATCATATGTTAAATATTGAGCATGGGGAATTATGTACAAGTTCGGTCTCCTGAATAGACCAGAATTGAATAAAGTCTACCATTCTTTCTATAACTTCTTTTTGGGAAGGATTCAAGGAGTGAAACTTGGAGGAGGTTTAGAGAACACATTGAGTAATATTATATATAGGATCAGAGTACTCTGAGAATTGAATAATTTCATAAATTGAAGAAGTCTCATGAAGCATTATCAGGTTCTATGTGATGTTTGGTTGATGGTGATGATTTAATGTAAAGTTTTATTATCTCTCATATATTCTTGGGTGGAAGGAAGGGGAAAGGATAGAGAGTTAAAATCTCTCTTGATATTGGAGGATTGTATCNTTTTAAATTGTACTTGATACTGATTCACCACCCTCTCAGTATCAACATTAACCCTAAAATAAGGAAAGTGGGGCTAAGTGACCTAGAAGATGTTTTTAAGGAAACTACTTAGAGAGTATAAATAAGAGGAAAGACTCTCTCATTTTAATCACACTTAAGACTATTGAATATCTATAGGTGTCTGAGGTAACCAAGGATATATAAGCTGAAATTATGATGGCAGGTGAAGAAAAGAAGGTCGAAATGCAAGGAAGGATAAAAAAATTTGATGGTGCTTTCTAAGGTATGTTATTTATTGGTCATCTCACCATTTTCTCTATAAATTGTTTTCTATAATGATTCAGACTGTGAAATTTCTATTACATTGAGAAAACATATCCAAGTATCTTTTGTAATAAATTCAACTTCTAGGGCATTGTATTTTTGGAGTTACACTTCGTGGAAAATAGGGTTTGTGGCTAGTCCTAAAACTAGTCAAAAATAGGTGTTTAGGTTAAAAACATCATAACTTCTCCATAATAGATCAAAATTATGTGAAACTAAATGTGTTGGTTAAGGTATAGTCTTTAGTATTCTTTGTAATAGTTTCAGATAAATTCAAAAAATATTCTATGTGGGGCACGCTCTACAAGGTCGCTCTCTAGAATAAGTCAGAATTCATCAAGGTATGCCATTTTTGCTATAACTCCTTTTATGAGAGGTTCCAAGTAGTGACACCTAGGGGAATTTCATAAAACACATTGACAAACATTGAGTATCAGTTTCAAATATTTATACATTACAAGTACAAATTTATGATTACTTAAATTTAGGGTTGATGACTAATCCAAAACTAGGCATGTGAGACTAAAGAAAAGTTTGATGAAAATGATAGTCTCTTGTTGTTGAAGTTAAGGAAGGTTTGCAGGAATGTGATCATATACACAAGGTCTATTACAGAGCTACAAATCATATTTGGATGATGAAATTGATGAGGGATTTTGGTTGAGGTACACGTGGATTATAGGTTATTTGGTACAGGTTGGTGCATGGTTGATGCACTTGTTTATGGTACAGGTTGAGGTACAGATTGATGCATCGTTGATGCATGGTTAATATTTATTGGTATAGGTTTACAACAGTATATCTCATAGTTACAGGTTGACAATGGTTCCATCATTCTACTTCTACTTCAGGGCGGAAGGACGGGGCAAGGATAGGTGGTTGTAGCCACCTTTCGGTTGTAGCCGGAGAACATAGCGGGTTCTAGCTAGAGAGTTGGGGAGTTGGAGATTCTCTCAGGTTATAGCCTGAGAAACTAGGGGGTTGGAGCCTCCTTCCAGTTGCAGCTGGAAAACAAAGGAAGTTGGTGCTTCCAATGAATGTAATTCTTTAAGACATATAAGAAAAAGCATTATGTGGTTTTCTCCCGATTTGGGTTTCCACGTAAAAAAATGGTGTACTGTGTATGTGTATGTTTTTTCATTTGTTCATTTCTTATTTACTCTTCATTATTGGATGATAATGCTTCATTGATATAACACTTGGATTATATTTTTAAAAAGGATTAAATTGCTCCATTAATGATTCACCCCCCCTCTCAGTAATCCAACAAATATATTATCAATAGAGACCTAACTTAATGCATGTTCTAAATCTCTAGATGTGCAAACCCTTCCTCAATCAGTTTTAGAGTGAAAAAGATTAGAGTTTACATATACAATTTTCATTTACTTAATCTCTTATTATTATTATTTAANGAGTATAAATAAGAGGCAAGACTCTCTCATTTTAATCACACTTGAGACTATTGAATATCTATAGGTGTCTGAGGTAACCAAGGATATATAATCTGAAATTATGATGGAAGGTGAAAAAAAGAAGGTCGAAATGCAAGGAAGGATAAATTCTTTTCATGGTGCTTTCTAAGGTATGTTATTTATAGGTCATCTCACAATTTTCTCTATAAACTGTTTTCTATAATGATTCAGACTGTGAAATTTCTATTACATTGAGAAAACATATCCAAGTATCTTTTGTAAGAAATTCAACTTCTAGGGCATTGTATTTTTGGAGTTACACTTCGTGGAAAATAGGGTTTGTGGCTAGTCCTGAAACTAGTCAAAAACAGATGTTTAGGTTAAAAACATCATAACTTCTCCATAATAGATCAAAATTATGTGAAACCAAATGTTTTGGTTAAGGTATAGTCTTTAGTATTCTTTGTAATAGTTTCAGATAAATTCAAAAAATATTCTATGTGGGGCATGCTCTACAAGGTCGCTCTCTAGAATAAGTTAGAATTCATCAAGGTATGCCATTTTTTTTATAACTCCTTTTATGAGAGGTTCCAAGTAGTGACACCTGGGGGAATTTCATAAAACACATTGACAAACATTGTGTATCAGTTTCAAATATTTATACATTACAAGT
>JZKD02S0326493.1:0-19419 GCA_000966675.3 Picea glauca
TAAATTTAATTATTATGAGTTGAAAGAGGATGGAATCCTCATGCACAAAGGAAAATATATGTGCCAAATTCAAGAGAACTGGAAAATATAGTGTTGAAAGAGATGCACAATGTTCCATATGATGGACACTCAGGATATCAAAAAACAATTGTAGCTATAAGAAGTTGATACTTTTGGCCAGGAATAAAGAAAGAAGTGACTAATTACATATCAAGTTGTCTAGAATGTCAAAAAATGAAGAAATAGCATAAACATCTAGCAGGGCTGCTGCAACCATTGCCCATTCCTAAGTGGAAATGCAAAGTGGTTAAAATTGATATCATTACAAAGCTGCCTAGGATATTTAAACAACATGATTCCATCATGGTGGTGGTGGATAAATCAACAAAGGCTACACATTTTATTCCTGTGAAGACCACACACAAGGTAACAAATGTTACAAAGATTTACATGAAGAAAGTTGTCAGAATACATAGAGTGCATAAGGAAATTATTTTAGACAAATATCCAAAATTTACATCGAATTTTTGGAAAGGGTTATTCAAAGGCTTTGGGACAAATTTAAATCTTAGCATAGCTTATCACCTAGAGTCAAATGGGAAAATAGAGAGGACCAACAGAATCATTGAAGACATGCTTATAAGGTATGTGATGGATGAGCTATAAAAGTGGGAAGATTTTACCCACTTAATGGAATTCGCTTACAAAAATGGGTATCAAGACTCATTAAAAATGATCCCATTTGAAGCATTGTATGGCAGGAAGTGTAACACTCCAGTGGGTTGGGATAACCCAACAAATAGAGTTGTCATTGGGATAGAATTGTTTAAGGAAATGGAAGAATAGATGGCAAAGATTAGGCATAATTTAAAGGTTTTCCAGGACAAGCAGAAAAGTTATGTAGACAAGAACATAGTTTTTAGAGATTTTAAAGTGTGCGAACATGTTTTTCTAAAAGTGAAAGAGAAAATAAGTTCGATGAGATTGGGTTGTTGCCCAAAGTTGGCAGGAAGATATTGTGGGTATTTTGAAATACTAAAAAAGATAGGTCCAGTTTCATGCATGCTAGCATTACCTGCATCCATGAGAGTGCATAATGTTTTTCATGTATCAATATTGAAGAAATATGTGCCAGACCCTAACCACATAATTGATTACACTGTGATCCATGTGGAAAATGAAGGGGAGTTTCTTGTGGAGCTAGTTTGCATCCTAGAATGGAAAGTAAAAGTACTCTGGAAAAAATCCACAAGGATGGTAAAGGTTTAATGGACCTACTATGGTCCTGAAGATGAAAAATGGGAGCATGAAGAAACTATGCGGGAGGAATACCCGAAAATTTTTGTCAATTTTGAAGAAAATAGAAGCTAAAAATGGAAGACTCCATTTTTGGGAAGCTAGAGTTCCAGAACAACATCTTAGAATTATGGTCACTTGTGCTGATAACCCTGATAAAAGAATGGTGCAACCTGATGGACTGGGAATAGTGAAGGGGGAATATTCCTTGGGTCAACAGGTTGAGAAGAACGAGAGATTATGGTTGGGACTGTTGTTAGGGAGTAAATATATTTCATAATTTTATTTTCTGAATATTGTAATGTAAATTTGTATATGTATTCAGCATGGAGTTGTACATTGAGGATGGTGCACAATTGTATGGGAGGGGGAATGTAACATCCCCACTATAATCCCCAATTTAATTAATGCATAATGCAGATATGAATATGGCTATGACTAAACAATGTAATATGTAAATTGTGTTTATGATTTTAATAAATATAATGTGATACCAAGTACTGTGAATATGGATAGAGATGGGGGCTGATTTATCCACAAGAGAGGGGAATGTCTAGGAGAATCTAAGAGGGGTCCAAGGAGGAAATTAATTGTGGGTACTAAGACAAACCCATATTTTTGAATTTTATTATCATTTGGACAACCTTCCGTTTTTCATTTGAGTGTATGAGAGCCCAATCATTGAATACCTGTCAGGGGGTGGGTGTAGAAGTCACATCCATAGTTATTGGAATCATGGGGCTGCAATACAATCAAGACTGGGTAGAATGAGAAGTCAATTGTCTTGACAAAATAGAGTAAATTTGTATGGGGGAGAATAGGAAGATTTTCACATTGAATTTTGGCATGAACAACAAACATGGAGAAAGGAAAAAGAGCATTGGAGCAACACCAATAAGGATGAACAAATTTTGGAGCATGATATAGTGATTTTGGAGCATTTCAGAGCTAAATATTGAAGAGCTAGGTTGTTAGGCCTGAAGAGTGAACTTCTGTGGGAGTTGCACTGGAACAAAAATTATTTGTTGTCGATTTCCTGGTAGTTTTTTCTAGGAGTGAGTTCCCTTGAGTTCCCAACAGAGGGATTATTGGTTACCTGTGCCAGAGATACCCTGATAAATGAATGTGACACCCAATGGATTGAGAGCAGTGAAGGGGTACATTCCTTGGGTTGAGCAAGTCAAGAGGAAGAGAAATGGAGGAAATTTAGGATAACCATAGGAGAATACCAGTGGGTTGTGAGATTTTGAGCTATGAGTGGACTGTCAGAGGCACCTTTATTTTGTGGATTCCTAGCCCCAGCTCGGAGGTGAATTGTTATTGATATTTGAAATAATGAGTCTATGGTTGGGTGAAACTTCCTTCCCAAGTTGCTAGTTGCACAAACATTTTAAAAGATGAGTGCTTATCTACCTTCTGAGTTTCTTATGAGTTTTATGGTTGCGTTTTACCCTGTACATGAGAATGGTTTTTATGTGTAGTTGTAGATGATTATTTGGCTACATTATATTCATCTAGGATGATGTAGGATGCATTTAATTATGGGTATCATATTTTAGTTAAATATGTGTTTAATTTGTAGCTGGTAAGCTACATGAATTAATTAGAAGAAGTAATTTTTGAATTTATGTGTATCTTTCCGCAAGTGATTTTCCATGGTTAATTCGGGGGATGTTACAAGAGCCGTGTGACTTTACTGAATTTGTAAATCAAGCTGGTAGTGATCATATTGTAGTTGTTTCACAATAACATAGACTTAGTCGTGTGTTAGGCACGATTTGTGCCAACCACACTATTTATGTGCATGTCTTTCATTTGTTCTGCTATTTTTCTTTTGGATTCTCATATTCACGGATGTATGCTTATATATGAATAAGTGTTAAATCTATTAACAATTGTCTAAGTATACAAGAGTTGCACTAAAGTAGGTGTGACTCACCGATAGCCTAGAACGACGTATGAGTATGTTGTAGGTGAAGAGGCGTAGTCCAGATGAAGTATCCTTTGTGTTTCCAAGTAACCAAGTGAGAAACATCATGATGCCACATACCCTCAAGAGGTGCATGATCGCAAGGCACACCGTGGGGACGTGATAGGTGGTATCATAGTGGTTCACTGCAGATTTTGATGAAGGGATGGTGAGATCTTCACCACTATCTCAATGATAGGTGGTATCAGAGTAGTTTGTTGCAGATTTTGATGAAGGGTTGGTGAGATCGTCACCACTATCTCAATGATAGGTGGTATTAGAGCTTGAATTACGCTCTACTATTGCAATGGTGACAATGGATAGGGCGCAATTTCGAAGTCGGTTTGGTGTAAATGTTTGTAGACTTGGTGAACCTTTTGGTGGAGATAACTTTGTTAAAGTTTCTGCTATTATTAGGTTACTTTTAATTTACTAGATACCAATAGCATAGACATGATCACTGAGAGAAACACAATCACAAGAGTACACAAGTATTTATCCTGGGAAATCCTCAAGGGGAAGAAAACTCAACAAAACTTCCTTAATATAGATAGCCAATACAATGCCAAGATAATGAACCAGACAACAGAGAATATTCAACACTGAGAAACATGCCTCTCTCTCTCTTCCTTCTTCCATCAACCGACAACTGCAGCTTCCTTCAAAACTTGTGCACTAGATGAGTGAGTTGAGTGTGTGTCTAAATGAGGCGCTGGCCTCTCTTATTTATACAATTCTGGCACATGTGGAAGTGTCTCTTCACTGGCAGGGCCGACTTCTTCTTCTGGTTGGTTATAACCACCTTTAATATATTCTGGGGCCTCTTTAATATATTATGGGGCTGAATTCTTATTTAGCCTATTACAATTAGGGTTTGACCAATCTGCAAAACGGGATTTGGTCATTTACAATACCTGACGTGATCAATCCACAAAAGGGGATTGATCTAATCAATAATAAATATATTTTATCTTTATCCACAAAAGGGGATAAGAATATTCTTTGCAGTTACACAATAGTCTATATGTGTTACATTTCAGAGGATGGATGAGGCGCCCTGGTGCTTAGTGCCTTATCCATATTTGTTGAGTCATGTGGTGACTTTACGAGTCACAACGACAGTGCCAAATATTGGACGCTTACAAGAGGTGCAAGGTAGTTCTAGGAGAGGGATGGAAGTCAGCAGAGAAGATAACCAATAATTGTTGGCAACCAACCTGAATAGGAAGAACACATACCAAGTGACTTGGGTGGTGTTTGCTTTCCTTTGGTATGGGTCATTGGATGACACAGAGCACACCTTGGTGACTTGTAGAAGATTGTGATATGACTCAGAGATCCGAGAGGGTCATTGGTTGAGGTTGGAAGAAGTAATGGTGCAAATGTTACTAACACATGGAAGTTATTTAAGGTGACTCATTCTACTTGGAGCACTTTGGACAATTTGTTGGGAACTTTGAGGAGTGTAGGAATGTTGGCCACACTCATCGGATATTTTGAGTTGCAGAGAGGTTACTTGAGCACTTTCCTTTGTTGGAGGATTACACGGACAAACATATTGCAATGTGAAGATACTACTTGGATGTGAGCATATCTCTTTCTTTGGGGTAGCATGGTTGAGGGTGAAGCCTAACCTTTCCAAGGCATAGAGAGGTAGATGTAGCAGTAGGGACAAGTGACGAAGTAGTGAGGTAAAGGCTGTCTGGACATGCAGTTCTTGGTGCAATAGATTGGCTAATAATGACATGAGGTGGATAGTGGAGTCAAGTTGCGACATATGAATTTGATTTGGGGTGATTCCATAGTGAAACAAGGTGAGGGGCGACCTTTCCTTGGTCTAAGATCATTGTGCAGATGGACCAAATTGAGGAAGGACGTTGAGTATGTACATGCCACTAGGTGTAAAGAGAAACACTTAGACATTATGGGATATCTCCTTGATGAAGATCGAACAATGACAACAATAATGAGGAAAGGATAGACACTTTCCTTAGTCTTTGGAGTTGGATAGAGTGACAGGGATGCGATAGAAAAGACTAAGTTTGGTCATGAGGAAGTGCATTCTCATGAGTTGGGTGTGACGTTTGGACTAACTACCCAATTAGTCTAAGGCATGGGGCACATCAGTGTGTAGAGACAGGTGATGCAGGACCATCGACAACACATCAAGCGAGCCAGCGCGGAAGCAGGAGATAGCTAGACAACGCCAACACAAATTTTGAAAACATCTTGATATTGTTGCGCAAACATAAATGAGTGGATTTAATGAAGCGCATTTGTATATTGTAATGGAATTTGAGCGGATAACTCTTGTCCTTAGGTAGATGAGGCATTTAATAGACTTAATGTAAAGTAGATAGGAATTTAATTCTAGATTTGATAGCTTTAGAGCGCAAGAGGGAAACGGGATATAGACACCCTCCTTTGTACATTGTAACATTATTGAAGTTGAGAGCATTCAGAAAGGAATAGCAAGCAGATAAGTGTATGAAGAACACCCATGTACATGCATTTGAATAAATAGAAGAGAACTTTGATTCAATTCCATGGTTTGTGTTATTCTCTGTGTAATTATGATGTTATGCTCATGAATGTTTGCTTTCTGTCATACATTTTCTTTTATGTGTTGTGTATGTGATTTCATGGTTGAATAGAAGTCTGAGAGGGACTGTGAATGAGTTTCAATTGTTTCTCTAATTGAGCCAAGAGATTCCTGCAAGGAGTGCAGTTGAATTGTCCGCAAGGAGTGCGTTGACATAAGGGTTGAATTAGAGTTAGCTTTTGTTCTCATTCATCTCAGAAATGCAGATTTGGCACCGAAGCCATGCAAGGTGTGCGCAGGCTGGATGAAAACTCAGAGTTGTGATTCTGAGCAGAGGAATCGAAGACTGCTGCTGCAGGTGTGCGCAGAGTCGGAGCTTTAACACTTAGGCGTTGTTGAAGATTTTTCGCAAGGAGTGCGTGCAAGAATTTATTTCTGGGAGAATTTGAAGTTGTGAGGAAAACTTAGGAAGGATAGGCCTTCGAGTTCGTCGAAGGACAAAACAGACAAGTCATGCCTGGAAGACTTGCAAGGAGAGTCACAGATGGTGTGCAGGGTGACGAGTTCTGTGGAAGAGCGCCTTGTCATTTCGTAGAGTCCATTTGGAAGGAACGGACGGTCGAATTCTCCAAGGAGATTTCGTGAAGATCCGTGGGTCGTTAAATCTCTTGGAGTTGTAGGAAGGTTACAACGTAGTCGTGGAGAGACTAGAAGTTCAGAAAAGTAGATTCGTTGATCCAAGTCCAATTGGGGCCGTTGGATCCGTCGCAAGATCGACTATCGGGGTATCGCGAGAAAGGAGCGGAAGATTTGGCCATGGGAATCATGAGAGTGTGAGAGGCGATCTCCCGACAGCTACATAAGTAGTGTGGGCCACCCGGAGATAGTGGAGGACAGGTGGCATAAACCGTCGGAGGTTCAACGTCTCGAGCATCGGGAGTCGATGGGGAATTTATTTGACCTCGCGAGTAGCGAAGTCGCGAGGTAGCGATATTTTGAGTATCGGTGTCTCGAGCCTCGGGAGTCGAGGTAGGAGTCATTTAATCTCGCGAGTGGCGAAGCCACGAGGGAGCGAGATCGCGAGTTCCGGCATTTTGGTGCATCAGGTATCGAAGGTTGGAAACTCAAGAATCTGGTGTCGCGAGTTGCGAAGGCGCGATAGAGAAAAAGTTTCGATATCGGAGAAAGAAGTCAGCGTTGAATGGCGCATCGAGTCTCGGGGATTCGAGAGCCCAGAGATAGACAGTGAGCTCGTGAAGCTGCGAGTTCCGATTTCCCGAAAAGTGAACAAAGGGAAGTCGTGCGAAGGAAGCTGTGGGTAGATATTTCCTGATAGGGAAATAGAATAGCGTTGACGTTCTTCGGGCCGTGAACTAGAAGATCCTGTGAGCGGGCGAGGAGTTGTCGGAGGAGGTAGCTCGCGCCTGCATCAAGTGGTATCATAGAGGGAATTATTTGCTTTCTATAGTAGATAAAGAGAATTTGCCATGCCGCCTAGAAGATAAAGTCAATCACTTGATCTAGAAGATAGGGAGGTAAGAAGAAGAGGCAGGCCAGCAGGAAATCCAGAAATGGAAAGACAGATGAGAGATCTTCGAGCAAGACTCGAAGACATGGAGACAACACAAAGACGTAGATACGGTGCTAGAGATTCCAGTGATTCCGAAGTTGAAGAGGAAGATGGACATGAAGAAGAGGTCACAACAGAAGATGCATCAACCGAGCGGTTGATCAAAGCCATCTCAAGGATGGGTGCGAAGGCGAAAATGGACATTCCAGTCTATGAAGGAAATCTGGATGCAAAGGAGCTGCTAGATTGGATTAGATCTCTTGACACCTACTTCGATTATGAGGATATCGAAGAGGATAAGAAGGTTAGACATGCTATTACGCGCTTGAAAGGACATGCAACATTGTGGTGGGACGAGCTACATGCTGATAGACGCTGTAAAGGCAAGCAGAAGATCAAAAGTTGGGATCAGATGATTGCGAAGATGAAAGCAAAGTTCATCCCAAGAGATTACCAAATCAGATTGTTCAGGAGAATGCAGAACCTGAGACAGAAGCTGATGACAATGAAAGAATACACTGAGGAATTCTATCGACTGAAAATCAGAGCAGGTCATCGGGAGAGCGATGATGAGAAGGTTGCTAGATATCTGAATGGTCTGAGATACGACATTCAGGATGAATTGAGCATGGTAACCATTCGAACTGTGGAGGAGGCTTATCATATGGCTCCGAAAGCGGAAGAGAAGCTGAGCCGTAAGCAAGGTCAGCGAGGGCGAGGCAGAAGCCAACCAAGAGACAAAGCAGTTGTCCAGGAGAAATTACAGAAGCCCAAGGAGGAGTGGAAGAAACCTCAGGGTAAAGTTGAAAGAGGTGGAACCTCACAGCGAGGCCCACATGTTGAACAGAGAGGACAACATAAAGAGTAGAGTGGAGGATATGCTGATGAAAATACTTTTCCTCGTACCAGAGGCAGAGGAAGAGGCCGAGGTGGAGTAATCACATGTTTCACGTGTGGAAAGTATGGGCACAAGTCTTATGAATGCCCAGAGAAAAAGAAAGATGCTGGAGAAGCTCACATCACAGAAGTGCAGAGGTGAGATGTTGAGAGCGAAGACGCAGAAGACGGAAGGTCGCTTATGATGCGAAAATTCCTTTTGACACTTGAGAAGGAGGTGGAAAATTCGGTTCAAAGGACCAGACTGTTCAGGACAGCTTTCAAGACCAAGGACAGGGTGTGCAAGGTCATTGTTGACAGTGGTAGCATGGATAATCTCGTATCCACAGAGATGGTAGAGAAGATGGAGATGGAGACGACTGATCATCCCAATCCATATAGAGTTTCGTGGCTACATAAAGGACACCAGGTAACTGTTACTAAACAATGCTTGGTTGAATTCAAGATAGGGGGATATAATGACAAGATTTTGTGTGATGTTATTCCCATGGATGTATGTCATTTATTGTTGGGTAGACCATGGCAATATGACAGAAATGTGATTCATGATGGGAGGATGAACACATATACTTTAGAGAAAAATGGGAGAACCCATATGTTGCTTCCGATAAAGGATAAGGAGGTGAAGCCAGAGGTAAGCAACACGATACTTATCATGAGTGGGAAGGAACTTCTTACGGAAGTGAAAAAGAAAGAAGATCCACAATTCTTTGTTGTCAGAAAGACGAGAATTATTCTGACTAACACAAGGGTGGATGATTTGCCAGATGAAATTCATGAACTGCTGGAAGAGTTCACTGATATCATAGTGGACGAATTACCTCGTTCGTTGCTACCAGTAAGGAGTGTGAGTCATCACATAGACCTCATACCAGGAGCAAGTTTTCCGAATAAATCCGCGTACAGGTTGACGCCACAGGAAAATGAGGAGGTCAAGAGACAAGTCCAGGATTTCATGGACAAAGGATTGGTCAGGGAAAGTTTGAGTCCATGTGCCGTTCCAACAGTACTCAGTCCGAAGAAATATGGGGGTTGGAGAATGTGTACTAATTCAAGAGCGATCAACAAAATAACCATCAGGTACATATTTCCACTGCTGAGAATGGATGATCTGATGGATTGCCTGAGTGGGGAAAATTATTTTTCAAAGATAGATTTGAAAAGCAGATATCATCAGATTCGCATGAGAGAAGGCGATGAGTGGAAAACAATGTTCAAGACAAACGAGGGTTTGTACGAATGGCTAGTCATGTCGTTTGGCTTGATGAATGCACCAAGTACCTTTATGAGGTTGATGAATGAAGTCCTGAGGGAGTTCATCGGAAAGTTCGTCATTGTTTATTTGGACGATATACTGATTTACAGTAAGTCAGTGGCTGAAAACTTGAAACATTTGGCCATAGTGATGAAAAAGCTACAGCAGGAGAAGCTGTTGATTAATGTGAAGAAATCTTCATTTATGAAGACATAGCTCATTTATTTGGGTTTTGTTATTTCGGCGAATGAATTGAAGATGGATCCAGGTAAGGTAGAAGTGATCAAGAATTGGCCATTGCCGAGAAATATTTTTGAGGTGAGAAGTTTTCATGGTTTGGCTAGTTTCTACCGGAAGTTCATCAGGAATTTCAGTGGAATTAGCGCAGCGATGATGGATACAATGAAGTAGCGGCATAAGTCTTTTCACTGGACAACAGAGGTTGAGAAGAGCTTCAATCTGTTGAAGTGAAAGATCACAGAGAAACCAGTGTTGGTGTTGCCAGATTTTAAGAAAACATTTCAGGTGAAGTGTGATGCAAGTTTGTTTGCCATAGGAGCGGTCTTGAGTCAGGAGGACAGACCAGTTGCATATTTCAGCCAGAAGCTAGATGACGCGAAGCTGAAATACTCCACATATGATAAAGAATTTTATGCTATCATACATGCACTGAAGAAGTGGAGGCATTACTTGATCCCGAAGGAATTTTTATTGTATAGTGATAATCATGCATTACAGTTTGTGACTCAACAAGAGAAGTTGAATCAGAAACATGCAAAATGGGTAGAGTATATGCAGAATTTCACGTTTGTGATTAAACACATTTCGGGTACTGCTAACAAAGTGGCTGATTCTTTGAGTAGGAAATGTTTGTTGCTGCAGGAGTTCCGAGTCAAAACATTGGGTTTTGATAATCTCAGGGACATGTACGCAGGTGATGCAGATTTTGGAGAGGCGTACGAAGCAACTGAGAATCCAGTTCTTAGAGATAGGAGTCCTTGGATAAATTATATGATCTAGGAAAGGTTGTTGTTCAAAGGCAATCAACTGTGTATTCTGAAATGCTCCATGAGGGAGAAACTGTTGAAGGAGAAACACAACAGAGGCTTGGCAGGACATTTTGGCAATGACAAAACATTCGCGAAGCTGAGCGAATCATATTTTTGGCCAGGGATGCATGCAGATTTCAAGAGGTTTGTTGACAGATGTCGAATTTGCCAGCATTCGAAAGGGAGAAAGCAGAATGCAGGTTTTTATCAGCTATTGCCCATACCAGAGAGGCCATGGGAGGTGATCAACATGGATTTTGTACTGGGTTTGCCGAGGACGCAAAGAGGATTTGATTCCGTCTTTGTAGTAGTGGACAGGTTTTCGAAGATGGCACACTTCATACCATGCCATAAGACCAGCGATGCGACTCACATCGCAAACCTGTTTTTCAAAGAGATCGTTAGACTTCATGGATTGCCGAAAAGCATAGTTTCAGACAGGGACACAAAATTCATAGGGAATTTTTGGAGGACGCTATGGAAGAAGCTAGGAACTAACTTGGCATTTAGTTCAGCTTAGCATCCTTAGACAGATGTACAAACAGAGGTGGTGAACAGAAGTCTAGGATATTTGTTGAGAAGCTTGGTGATGGAACACCACAGCAGTTGGGACCACATATTGCCACAGGCAGAGTTTGCATACAATGATTCTGTGAATCGAATCACAGGAAGAATTCCATTTCAGGTTGTATATGGGATGTAGCCAAGAGGAGTTTATGAATTGCGAGATTCAGAACAGACTGTGACTTGCAGTGCTAGTGCGGAAGAATTCGCTAAAGCGATGAAAGAACTTCACAGCAGGGTGAAGCAACGATTGTTGGATTCAAGTCAATACTATAAGCGCAGAGCAGAACAACATCGGAGACAAATTTAGTTTGAAGTTGGAGATCTAGTTCTGGCGCATCTGAGGAAAGAAAGGTTCCCAAGGGGAACATACAATAAATTGAAGATGAAGAAAATTGGGCCATGCAGAGTCCTGAAGAAATTCAGAGAAAATGCTTATGAGATTGAGTTTCCGGATCGCATCGGGATATCTCTGATATTTAATATCCCAGACTTATACTCGTATAGAGCTGGAGAAGCAGAAACTGGAACCGAGGAACCAGTGATCCGGTGGATGAAACAATTGCCAGTAGCAGATAAGGCACAGATGGAGTGCATACTGGACAGGAGAGTGGGTAAAAAGACCAGGCGGAAGAAGTATTTTGAGTACCTGATCAAATGGAAGAATCACCCAGTGGAAGATGCCAACTGGGAGACTAAAGCAGAGATACAAAAGCATGGACGGACCGTGCAGGAGCTCATGGACAGGAGCCCATGAAATTTTTTCAAGCCAAGGAGTATGATGCAGGAGCATCAACAACACATCAAGCGAGCCAACGCAGAAGCAGGAGACAGCTGGACAACGCCAGCACAAATTTTGAAAACACCTTGATATTGTTGCGCAAACATAAATGAGCGGATTTAATGAAGTGAATTTGTATATTGTAATGGACTTTGAGCGGATAGCTCTTGTCCTTAGGTAGATGAGGCATTTAATAGACTTAATGTAAAGTAGATAGGAATTTAATTCTAGATTTGATAGCTTTAGAGCGCAAGAGGGAAACGAGATATAGACACCCTCCTTTGTACATTGTAACATTATTGAAGTTGAGAGCATTTAGAAAGGAAGAGCAAGCAGAGAAGTGTATGAAGAACACCCATGTACAGGAATTTGAATAAATAGAAGAGAACTTTGATTCGATTCCATGGTTTGTGTTATTCTCTGTGTAATTATGATGTTATGCTCATGAATGTTTTCTTTCTATCATACATTTTCTTTTATGTGCTATGTATGTGATTTCATGGTTGAGTAGAAGTCTGAGAGGGACTGTGAATGAGTTTCAAATGTTTCTCTAATTGAGCGAAGAGATTCCTGCAAGGAGTGCAGTTGAATTGTCTGCAAGGAGTGCGTTGACAGAAGGGTTCAATTAGAGTTAGCTTTTGTTCTCATTCATCTCAAAAGTGCAGATTTGGCACCGAAGCCATGCAAGGCATGCACAGGCTGGATGAAAACTCAGAGTTGCGATTCTGAGCAGAGGAATCGAAGATTGTTTCTACAGGTGTGCACAGAGTCGCAGCTTTAACACTTAGGCATTGTTGAAGATTTTCCGCAAGGAGTGCATGCGAGAATTTCTTTCTGGGAGAATTTGAAGTTGTGAGGAAAACTCAGGAAGGATAGGCCTTTGAGTTCGTCGAAGGACAAAACAGAAAAGTAGTGCCTGGAAGACTTGCAAGGAGAGTCGCAGATGGTCTGGAGGGTGACGAGTTCTGCGGAAGAGCACCTCGTCATTTTGTAGAGTCCATTTGGAAGGAACAGACGATCGAATTCTCCAAGGAGATTTCGTGAAGATCCATGGGTCGTTAGATATCTCGACGTTGCAGAAAGGTTACAGCGCAGGCGTGGAGAGACTAGAAGTTCAGAAAAGTAGAGTCGTTGATCCAAGTCCAATTGGGGCCATTGGATCCGTCGCAAAATCGGCTATCGGGGTATCGCGAGAAAGGAGTGGAAGATTTGGCCATGGGAATCACGAGAGTGCGAGAGGCGATCTCCCGAAAGCTACATAAGTAGTGTGGGCCACCCGAAGATAGTGGAGGACAGGTGGCATAAACCGTCGGAGGTTCAACGTCTCGGGCATCGGGAGTCGACAGGGAATTTATTTGACCTCGCGAGTAGCGAAGTCGCGAGGTAGCGATATTTCGAGTATCGACATCTCGGGCCTCGGGAGTCGAGTAGGAGTCATTTGATCTCGCGAGTGGCGAAGCGGTGAGGGAGCGAGATCGCGAGTTTCAAAATTTCAGTGCATCGGGTATCGGAGGTTGGAAACTCAAGAATCTGGTGTCGCGAGTTGCGAAGGCGTGATAGAGAAAAAGTTCTGATATCGGAGAAAGAAGTCAGTGTTGACTGGTGCATTGGGTCTCTGGGATTCGAGAGCCCAGAGATAGACAATGAGCTCGCGAAGCTGCGAGTTCCGATTTCTCGACAAGTGAACAAAGGGAAGTCGCGCGAAGGAAGCTATGGGTAGATATTTCCCGATAGGGAAATAAAAGAGCGTTGACGTTCTTCGGGCCGTGAACCAGAAGATCCTGTGAGCAGGCGAGGAGTTGTCGGAGGAGGTAGCTCGTGCCTGCATCAAGTGGTATCAGAGTAGGAATTCTTTGCTTTCTATAGTAGAGAAAGAGAATTCTCCATGCCGCCTAGAAGAGAAAGACAATCACCTGATCCAGAAGATAAAGAGGTGAGAAGAAGAGGCAGGCCAGCAGGAAATCCAGAAATGGAAAGACAGATGAGAGATCTCCGAGCAAGACTCGAAGACATGGAGACAACACAAAGACGCAGAGTCGGTGCTGGAGATTCTAGTGATTCTGAAGTTGAAGAGGAAGATGGGCATGAAGAAGAGGTCACAGCAGAAGATGCATCAACCGAGCGGTTGATCAAAGCCATCGCAAGGATGGGTGCGAAGGCGAAAATGGACATTCCAGTCTATGAAGGAAATCTGGATGTAGAGGAGCTGCTAGATTGGATTAGAGCTCTTGACACCTACTTCGATTATGAGGATATCGAAGAGGATAAGAAGGTCAGACATGCTGTTACACGCTTGAAAGGACATGCAACATTGTGGTGGGACGATCTACAAGCTGACAGACACTGTAAAGGCAAGCAGAAGATCAAAAGTTGGGATCGAATGACCGCGAAGATGAAAGCGAAGTTCATCCCAAGAGATTACCAAATCACATTGTTCAGAAGAATGAAGAACCTGAGACAGAAGCTGATGACAGTGAAAGAATACACTGAGGAATTCTATCGACTAAACATCAGAGCAGGTCATCGGGAGAGCGATGATGAGAAGGTCGCTAGATATCTGAATGGTCTGAGATATGACATTCAGGATGAATTGAGCATGGTAACCATCCGAATTGTGGAGGACGCTTATCAGATGGCTCTGAAATCGGAAGAGAAGATGAGCCGTAAGCAAGGTCAGCGAGGGCGAGGTAGAAGCCAGCCAAGAGGAAAAGCAGTTGCCCAGGAGAAATTCCAGAAGCCTAGGGAGGAGTGGAAGAAACCTCAGGGTAAAGTTGAAAGAGGTGGAACCTCACAGCGAGGGCCACATGTTGAACAGAGAGGACAACATACAGAGCAGAGTGGAGGATATGCTGATGAAAATACTTTTCCTCGTACCATAGGCAGAGGAAGAGGCCGAGGTGGAGTAATCACATGTTTCACATGTGGAAAGAATGGGCACAAGTATTATGAATGCCCAGAGAAAAGAGAGATGCTGGAGAAGCTCACATCACAGAAGCGCAGAGGTGAGATGTTGAGAGCGAAGACGCAGACGGAGGAAGGTCGCTTATGATGCGAAAATTCCTTTTGACACCCAAGAAGGAGGTAGAAAATTTGGTTCAAAAGACCAGACTGTTCAGGACAGCTTGCAAGACCAAGGATAGGGTGTGCAAGGTCATTGTTGACAGTGGTAGCACGAATAATCTCGTATCCACAGAGATGGTAGAGAAGCTGGAGCTGGAGACGACTGATCATCCCTGTCCATATAGAGTTTCGTGGCTACAAAAAGGACACCAGGTAGTTGTTACTAAACAATGCTTGGTTGAATTCAAGACAGGGGGATATAATGACAAGATTTTATGTGATGTTATTCCCATGTATGTATGTCATTTATTGTTGGATAGACCATGGCAATATGACATAAATGTGATTCATGATGGGAAGATGAACACATATACTTTAGAGAAAAATGGGAGAACCCATATGTTTCTTCCGATAAAGGATAAGGAGGTGAAGCCAGAGGTAAGAAACACAATACTTCTCATGAGTGGGAAGGAACTTCTTACGGAAGTGAAGAAGAAAGAAGATCCACAATTCTTTGTTGTCAGAAAGCCAAGAATTATTCTGACTAGCACAAGAGTGGATGATTTGCCAGATGAAATTCAGGAACTGCTGGAAGAGTTCGCTGATATCATAGTGGATGAATTACCTCGTTCGTTGCCACCAGTAAGGAGTGTGAGTCATCACATAGACCTCATACCAGGAGCAAGTTTGCCGAATAAATCCTTGTACAGGTTGACACCACAAGAAAATGAGGAGGTCAAGAGACAAGTCCAGGATTTGATGGACAAAGGATTGGTCAGGGAAAGTTTGAGTCCATGTGCCGTTCCAACAGTACTCAGTCCGAAGAAAGACAGGGGTTGGAGAATGTGTACTGATTCAAGAGCGATCAACAAAATAACCATCAGGTACAGATTTCCACTGTCGAGAATGGATGATCTGATGGATTGCCTGAGTGGGGCAAATTATTTTTCAAAGATAGATTTGAAAAGCGGATATCATCAGATTCGCATGAGAGAAGGCGATGAGTGGAAAACAACGTTCAAGACAAACGAGGGTTTGTACGAATGGCTAGTCATGCCGTTTGGCTTGACGAATGCACCAAGTACCTTTATGAGGTTGACGAATGAAGTCCTGAGGGAGTTCATCGAAAAGTTTGTCATTGTTTATTTGGAGATATACTGATTTACAGTAAGTCAGTGGATGAACACTTGAAACATTTGGCCATAGTGATGAAAAAGCTACAACAGGAGAAGATGTTGATTAATGTGAAGAAATATTCATTTATGAAGATAGAGCTCATTTATTTGGGTTTTGTTATTTCGGCGAATGAATTGAAGATGGATCCAAGTAAGGTAGAAGTGATCAAGAATTGGCCATCACTGAGAAATATTTTCGAGGTGAGAAGTTTTCATGGTTTGGCTAGTTTCTACCGGAAGTTCATCAGGAATTTCAGTGGAATTAGTGCAATGATTATGGATACAGTGAAGAAGCGGCATAAGTCTTTTCACTGGACAACAGAGGCTGAGAAGAGCTTCAATCTGTTGAAGCGAAAGTTCACAGAGCAACCAGTGTTGGTGTTGCCATATTTTCAGAAAACTTTTCAGGTGAAGTGTGATGCAAGTGGGTTTGCCATAGGAGCGGTATTGAGTCAGGAGGACAGACCAGTTGCATATTTCAGCGAGAAGCTAGATGACGCGAAGCTGAAATACTCCACATATGATAAAGAATTTTATTCTATCATACATGCACTAAAGAAGTGGAGGCATTACTTGATCCCGAAGGAATTTGTATTGTATAGTGATAATCATGCGTTACAGTTTGTGACTCAACAAGAGAAGTTGAATCAGAAACATGCAAAATGGGTAGAGTATATGCAGAATTTTACGTTTGTGATTAAACACATTTCGGGTACTGCTAACAAAGTGGCTGATGCTTTGAGCAGGAAATGTTTGTTGCTGCAGGAGTTCCGAGTCAAAACATTGGGTTTTGATAATCTCAGGGACATGTACGCAGGTGATGCAGATTTTGGAGAGGCGTATGAAGCAACTGAGAATCCAGTTCTCAGAGATAGGAGTCCTTGGATAGATTATATGATCCAGGAAAGGTTGTTGTTCAGAGGCAATCAACTGTGTATTCCGAAATGCTCCATGAGAGAGAACCTATTGAAGGAGAAACATAGCGGAGGCTTGGCAGGACATTTTGGCCATGACAAAACATTCGCGAAGCTGAGCGAATCATATTTTTGGCCAGGGATGCGTGCAAATGTCAAGAGGTTTGTTGACAGATGTCGAATTTTCCAGCATTCGAAAGGGAGAAAGAAGAATGCAAGTTTTTATCAGCCATTTCCCATACTAGAGAGGCCATGGGAGGCGATTAGCATGGATTTTGTACTAGGTTTGCCGAGGACGCAAAGAGGATTTGATTTCATCTTTGTAGTAGTGGACAGGTTTTCGAAGATGGCACACTTCATACCATGCCAGAAGACCAGCGATGCGACTCACATCACAAACCTGTTTTTCAAAGAGATCGTTAGACTTCATGGATTGCTGAAAAGCATAGTTTCGGAAAGGGACACAAAATTCATAGAGAATTTTTGGAGGATGCTATGGAAGAAGCTAGGAACTAACTTGGCGTTTAGTTCAGCTTATCATCCTCAGACGGATGGACAAACAGAGGTGGTGAACAAAAGTCTAGGAGATTTGTTGAGAAGCTTGGTGACGGAACACCACAGCAGTTGGGACCACATATTGCCACAGACAGAGTTTGCATACAATGATTATGTGAATTGAAGCACATGTAGAAGTCCATTTTAGGTTGTATATGGGATGCAACCAAGAGGAGTTTCTGAATTGTGAGATTCAGAACAGACTGCGACTAGCAGTGCTAGTGCGGAAGAATTCGCTGAAGCGATGAAAGAACTTCACAGCAGGGTGAAGCAACGATTGTTGGATTCAAGTCAGGAGTATAAGCACAGAGTAGACCAGCATCGGAGACAAATTCAGTTTGAATTTGGAGATCTAGTTCTGGCGCATCTAAGGAAAGAAAGGTTCCCAAGGGGAACATACAATAAATTGAAGATGAAGAAAATTGGGCCATGCAAAGTCCTGAAGAAAATTAAGCCAAAATTCATTGATATGTTGAAGCCAAAGAGGGAATTGATGAACATATGGAGGGAAATCTAGGGCACCAACAACAAGGAAGGGTTGCTTGATCCCATGGGCCACATTTTGCAGAAGGAGATCATTAGGTATGTAGATTTCATGTAGGTATGCTATGATGGTTTTGGCTTCGATCCCTTCTCTAAGTATTGTGATAGATGCAATTATAATCATAGGCAATGCTTCCAAGGCATTGGGATATTAGATTACAACTACGAAGTGACAAAGTATCTCTACGCCACTTCCAACATTAATCTCTTGGGAGTTTTCCAAAGGCCTCTAGTGCAGAAGATTGTGGAGTATGCATGGAAATTGGATGTTCTTCATAACCTTGGCCATAGACGAGGAAGAGATCAAGAGACTCAGATGGTGGGATATTGTAATCACATGGAGAGGAACAATGATGAATCTCAAGTGAATCGATGAACGCATGGATATCTAAGGACCATGGGATTGAACTAACTACATCCCCATCCCAATGAGAAGGTCAAATCATGGTCCCTGAATCTCTACACAGTCCAAGAACAAGATTGTTCTTTTGTAAAAGTAGCACATGGGATCAAGTCATGTTGAAGTTCAAGTGACTGCTGTAGAAATACAAAGGTGAATAATTCAACATAATAATTACGAGTCATAGCCAAGGGAGCACACTAGAAGTTTTGAGTGCGTATGATATCATATAGTTGGGGTTGAATCGCTCTTGATAAGTTCTTTTTTCATGTCCCACAACCAAAAGGGAGGAACCTGGTGATGTTCCTTTAGAAAATCACATGACTTATTCACACATGGAAGCATTGATCTCACCCATGATATCCATTCAAGAGGTGTATATGGGCATTTAGAATATGAGAAGATGACAAATCGTTCATGGGATTCAAGAATGGAGAGTGTGTGTGATCCGGAGTAAGATCCACACCTACATGACAATAACTCCATGGAAGCTTATTGAATCATTGCTTCATCATCTTGAAATTCTTGTTGAGCATAACACCAAGGACCTTCGAGATGCCCTCATAAAAACTCACCACTCTCTAAAACTTGGACCCCAACTCCTCGCATTGATCCTTGAATGCCACGGTTCCCACCCTTGGCCCCATGAATGCGAACATCGTTATGGGAAGGAAATCCATGGAGAATTCACCTTGTTGACCAATATCTTATCACATACATTCATAAAGGGGGTTTTAAAATTGTGAAAAATAAAGTCAAAATATTGTAGGTATTGGGGGGATGTGAGGTAGGGGGGTTTATAGGTATTGGGGGTATCTAGTAAAGATAAGTGTTTTTTTAATTGGAAAT
>JZKD02S0326515.1:16743-26962 GCA_000966675.3 Picea glauca
TAGAGATTAAGGGTGATATGGGTTATATTAGTTCAATATTATAAGAGTAGCAAGGGTTGGGTTATATGGGTTAAAGGAATTAGGTGTGATATTGATTACATGAGTTAAGGATTAAAGGTTAGGGATAATAGGGGTTAAGGGTTATAAGGTCATGAATTAGAGATTAAAAGTTATATGGATTATGATTCATATGGGTTAAACATTACAAAGGTTATGGTTTGTTTTGATTAGAAGGGGTAGGATCAACATTCTTTTATTCATATTCTATTTAGATATGTTTTTTTATCTCTATCCCTATTTAATAGAGCCTAAGATAAGAGAGGTATTGATCCTTCTCTATATATAAGAGATACATATATTGGGTCAAGGAGGCCACCTAGGGGAGTGCCCAACTTGGGCACACAAGTCAATCACCTAGGCACAACACTTTTTCACCTTTTGAGGATGAATTAAATATATGTAAAATAAATGGTTCCCTTGGTATATAAGGTGAACCAAGACAAAAACAAAACATTCTCACCTTTTCTTCTGAAGCTATGTGTCTTGGTTGTTTTATTTTCTGAGTTTTCATTTTACATTCACAAAAAATTCTCATCCAGGTGGATATCGATGGCCACCCACCTTTTTCGACTGGCTCAAAATCGTTTTCTGGCAATTTTGGCAATTTACTATTTTTAGCAGTTTTTAACTTCGAGGGCCATTTTGAGGGCGCAAATTAAGGTTTTTAGAGATATAGGTTCTAAATGATAGTCAAAGGAATCATTGAGCCCTCAAAATGAATATCCTCAACGATACATTTCCAACAAGCTATTATACGCCTAAAATGAAGATTGTATGCAAAAGTTACAACCTCAGGAAGTTGATGTACTATCTTACCCAAACGGGGCCCACATGACTTTTAATGCTTCATCTCCTAGTGTTAGGTTTTTGGATGATTAGGTTTTTTGGCATTCACGTTTATTGTAAAAAGGGCTTCAGAGCCTCATTGTAATCATCTTCTTACAAATGCTACTAGCCATCACATCTCTTCTTAGAGATAAGTTGCCCCCATTCTAGCGAGTCTTTCACTCTGTATTTTTATAGTCTATGTACATTTCTTTCATTAATAGTAATCATGTATTACTGTATATCTGTGTTTATGGTTGTATCTCTGATACATTTCTATTATATTATTGAATATCTACGATATCTCTCTACATTTCTTTATTATATCTCCGCTCTGATTTTGTGTCGAAACTAATCTAGATCAATTTCATTTTTAGGGTTTCATGAAGGATAACCAGTGTGCCTTCCATCATGGTTTCCTCCTAGTGACTCTTTTTTCCATGATTCCACCTCTAAGAGAAAGATTATTTCATTATCTAGCCACTCTCTCAAGGATAAAATCATTTCGTTTGAGTTTTTTTAGGTAGAAGGGATGGCGCGCCAACTGGGGTTTGCGCCCTTGCTGGTTTCTTCTTTGCGGGAATGAAGTGAGTGCACCCTCTTCCACTTATGAACTGTTCTTCTCCCACTAATCCCTAGAGGTCACTCTAATATCACCAAAACCTCTTGGCCACTCTCGGGTCACATCGGCTTGTATCTCCATTTTATTGGTCACCCAAACTAATGGTGCATCACTATTTAGATTTGCGTCCCTGAGGAGAGTTTTTGGTCAGAAGCTGAGATATGGCTTGTATGGTCACATTCTCATGTAGATAACCTTCTTGGGTATATCAACTGGTATCAAAGCCTCAAGATCCATGGAAAATCTTCCGATCTTGAATATAGAGCCAAATATATTTGGGCTTTTCATGAAATAATTCAGAGTTTTCCCATTCCAGGGTTCCCATTTTTATGCAAGAAGCTCCACAGATCTCATAAGCCCCAAGGGAGCCCACATATCCATTGCCACATATAGTATTTCCATATATCTAAAACAATACAGATCTCTCCCTCTAGACTAGTTCAAGCTCTATTGCTTCATGGTTTTGAGTCCTCTGTTTAGCATTGCAACCTAGGGGTGCCTTTTCTCTTCAACTAGACTCACAATGCCTCCACACAATTATCCTTTGGAAATCGACTCAGATTCCAACACATCAAATTCTATCCAAGATATCCCCTCCATCCTCAATGAGTTACTCAGAATGAAACAACAAAACAATCTAGATCCCTTCCGGTTGGACACTTGAATCCAACTACCCAAATTTGATGGGAAAACCAATGGTGAAATAGTGGATTCTTGGATTTGTAGCCTATCCACCTATTTCAATACATGTCCAGGCCTTACCAAAGAAAGAAAATTCTAGATTGTCACCTTGCAATTAGAATGACTGGCACAAACTTGGAGGGATACATAGAAAGAGAAGATGACATTTGTGATAGAGATTGGGGATGCTCCAGAATCCTCTACTTCGCAATCCATCAAAACCTAGGCTCAACTTTCTGAAGCTTTTAGAAATCACTTATACCCACCTAGGTATGTACAATAATTATGGATCAAATGTCACCAACTTCCACAGCTCCCTTCACAAGGAGTGAAAGGCTACATAGACTTTTTCTGCAAGATGTGCCTCTTACTTCATGTTCCATATCCGAAAGAGGTACTCATATTAAAATTTATGGCTAGTTTATTAATTTAATTCCATCAATAAATAGATATGTTTGAAAATTGAACTTTAGATAAAACGTTTCAGAGATCTTTGGCTATAGAAAGGAAAGTCACTCCTAGAGGTCGTATTCCTCAGTTCCACCCTTACACCAATCCTCCCACCTCTCAACCATCCAGCTCCCATCCCATATACCACTTTCCACCTCCTCGGACTCAAAAATCCACACCCAATACAAATACAAGGACACCCTGGTGATCATTTGACAAAACTACTTCACACAATTCATCAGATTGTCGAATCCTCCAAAATCTAAAAACCAACAAAACTCTACTAACTAAGCCTATTGCGCCTTCCCATGTAGAAGATATTGAATAAGCTCCTATAGAAAATCCCATATAAGTAGATCCCTCATTGATTCTAATGATCCAGGAAGATTTGAACGCATGTACCCAACCCCTCTTCACCCATAACTACCAAATCAAAAATGCCTTCGCTTTACTGATTATGGACAATGGAAGCTAGAAACATATGGTGTCTCAAGTCCTTTTCAACCACCTTAATATTTTCACTACTCCACATCCACAACCCTATCAACTCGGATGGGTCTAGAAAGATGGCCCTCACCTCCTAGTTTCCAAGCATTGTCTGGTCACTTTCGCCATAGGCCAATTAAAATATATTTTCCTCTATGATGTCTCCCACTTGGATTGTGTGGACTTGTTGCTCGGTATCCCATATCAAATCCAAATAAATTCTATCTATGTAGCTAAATCCCGCCAGTACAAAATTACCAAAGAGGGACACACTTATATCTTAACTGCAACAAAACACAAACCCCCTTCTACCAAAGAACAAATCCCGCATGTACAATTAAACCAATGTGTCTCTCTCTATTTGGTGCACCCAATAATACCAAACAATACCATGCACTATGTTCCTGCAACTATGACTCCCCTCCTCCACGAGTCTGCAGAGGTATTTCAACCTCGGGAGGGACTTCCCCCCTACTGCCACATTGACCATTCCATTCATCTCATTCCCGTATCTAGCTTAGTAAACGACCCTACTTACCGTTTGACCCCAACAAAAATAGAGGAAATGGAAAGACAACTAACTGACCTCTCCATCTCTGGCCACATCCAACCTTCATCTTCTCCTTGTGCTTTTGTTGTCGTTGTCATCCCTAAATGAACTACCTCAGAAATGCATCTTGTCACTGATTATCAAGCCTTGAACAAAGCCATAATAAAAAATCATTACCCCCTTCCCTGTATTGAGGAATTACTCGACACTCTCCAAGGAGCTAAGTGGTTTACTAAATTGGATTTGACATCTGGCTACCATCAAGTTCGAATGAACCCAGATGATGTTTGTAAAATAGCGTTCAAGAACAAATTTGGTCTTTTTGAGTGGAAAGTCATTCCTTTCGGTCTCACCAATGCCCCAACCACTTTCATGAGGCCCATCAATGACATCTTCAGAGAACATTTGGGTTGATTTGTTGTCATCTACTTAGATGACATTCTCATCTTAAGTCATACATGGGACACTCACATGCAACATGTCCGACAAGTTCTCCAAATTCTCCAAGAACACAAGTTGCAAGTCAAAGAGAAGAAGTCATATTTTATTCAGAATTTAGTTCCCTATCTCATCTTTGTGGTTAGGTCAAAGGGTATTCAACCAGATCTAACACACATCTAAGCATTGAAACAGTGGCCTGTACCTTCTTTAGCTAAGGAGTTGAAAATATTTTTGGGTGGAATAAATTTCTAACGTAAGTTCATTTCCTATTTTTCTAATCTTGCTCGACCTTTGCATCAACTCTCAAATACTTCTTCTACATTTATCTGGACCAAAGAAGAAACTACTCACTTTTCTCAGCTCAAAGACGCCCTCTAGTCATCCCTTGTTTTACATCTTCCAGACCTCTCCCAAGCCTTTGAGATTGAGTCCGATGCCTCACAATATGCTATTGATTCCATAATTAAATAGGGAGGACACCCCATTGCTTACCATTCTGAAACCCTATACGAGGCAAGGAAAAATTATTGTACCTATGACAAGGAATTTTATAGTCTAGTGTAAGCGCTCAAATAATGGAGGAATTATTTTTTGGGTAAAGAAACCATTCTTCATACCAACCACCACCCTTTGATTTTCATAAAGTCTCAATCGAAGATTCAGGAACAAAGGCACCTTAAATGGGCCTCCTACATTCAAAAATTTCACTTAGTCATCAGATATAAGAAAGGAACTTCTAATAAAATGGATGATTTGCTAAGTCGACCCCCCACTCCATTTCTTTCCATTCTAGAAGTAATTTGTGCTACTTATGAAACATGGAAATATCAATATGCTACTGATACCGACTTTCAAGAGATTTGGGAAGCTTTTCAAAGTCCCACAGTGAGCAATCAGACCCCCTTCCTAGACTACACTATTCGAGATGGGTGGTTATATAAGTTGAAGTGTTCCACACTCAAAAGACCACCTCTTTCTCATCAGGGAGGTACATGCTTCATCTTATGGGGGCCACTTCGGGACCACAAAGACCACCCAATGTCTGCAATGCCATTTTCATTGGCCTTCCATGTAGCCTCAAGTTGAAACATTTATCAGAGCTTGTGCCTTATGCTCACAATCCAAGCCATCCAACTAGAAGCATGGGTTGTATCAACCACCGTCGCTTCCTTCTCAGCATTGGGAGTCAATCTCATTAAAATTCCTCAGCGGAATTACAACAACCCAAAAGAAACATGAAGCAATCAGTGTAGTGGTATGTCTCTTTAGCAAAATGGCACTTTTTATCCCATGCACAAAGACTACTAAAGCAGCGCACAAAATATAACTCTACTTCTGCCATGTCTAGACCCATTTTGGCCTCCTAAGATCTACATGCTCTTCAAACTCTACATGCTCTCCGAACTCACTTTGGGCACAACAAACAATGGGACAATTACTTGCACATTCTCCATCATAGCTACAACAAGGCAACACATTCCTCTACATGCTTTTCACTTTTTGAAGTCTTCTTGGGCTTCCAACCAGCATCTCCAACCGATCTCCCACTCACTTGGGCTCCTTAAGTTACCTTCCATCAACAACAAGAACAATTGTCAGCTCAACAATTTCTCCAACAAATTGCATAATGCCACAGTGCAATCACATCATCTCTCAAAGAAGCCCAAGATCATGCCAAGAAGCGCCATGAAAAAAAAAGAACCTTCATATCCTTTCAACTAGGGGATCAATTCTGGTTACACTTGGATAAGAAGTGCTTGAAAGGCCACCATTAGAAGCTTCTGTCAATCATGTATGGTCCGTATACAATACTCGACAATATTGGAGAAAATGCATATAGGTTGGATCTGCCACCCCAACTAGGAATCCACAATGTCATTAATCTAAATCACTTAAAGTTGTTTGAGCCTTCCCTCTTGGAAGAAATAGTCACCATCACTCATCCAGTGGACAACATTCTTGATTTTTAGCTCCCATTGGCTAAAGACACCATATTGGAAACTCTAAGTCACTTTACAAGACACCAGACTTACACCTCATTTCTGGTAGCCCATCAAGGCCAAACTTCAGCTCAGGCAAAGTGGATCACAACTGATGTATTGCACAAAAAGGTTTTGCATCTTCTAATGGAAGCCAGTACGCTTCCATATCTAAATAGGGAGGAATTGGTCCAAGGAGGCCACCTAGGGGAACACACACCTGGGACACACAAGTCAATCACCTAGGCGCAACAATTCTTCACCTTTTGAGGACGAATTAAATATATGTAAAATTAATGGTTCTCTTGGTATATAAGGTGAATAGGGACTAAAATAAATCATTCTTACCTTTTCTTATGAAGCTATGTGTCTTGGTTGTTTTCTTTTCTGAGTTTTCATTTTACATTCATGACAATTTCATTTTTAGGGTTTCCTGAAGAATAACCAGTGCACCTTCCTTCATGGTTGCCTCCTGGTGACTTTGTTTTCCATGCTTCCACCTCTGAGATCAAGATTATCTCATTATCTAGCCACTCTCTCAAGGATCAAATCATTTCCTTCAAGTTTTCTTAGGCAGAAGGGAGGCACGCCAATTGGGGTTTACACCCTTGTTGGTTTCTTCTTTGTGGGAAGGAAGTGAGTGCGCCCTCTTCCATGGTTGCACTGTGCTTCTCCCACTAATCCCCAAAGGTCACTCTGACATCGCCAAAACCTCTTGGACACTCTCGAGTCACCTCATATTGGATCCCCATTTTCTTGGTCACCCAAAGTAATGGTGAGCCCCTATTTAGATTTACGCCCCTCAGGAGAGTTCTTGGTCAGAAGCCGAGCTGTGGCTTCTATGGTCACCTTCTCCTGTAGATCTCCTTCTTGGGTAGATCATATATACTAATGTATTCAAATTTCTTTATCCTTCCCTATACCTAATAAATCTCAAATTAAATTTAATTTTTATTATACATTTCAAATTATTGATCCCTCTCCTAAAATTAAAGAAAATCTATAATATTATATTTAAATTTACATCATTTTAATATATATCGATTTTCTTATTTGTAATGTTTATTAATATCTGGGTAAACATAATTATAATGGTTTCAAACCAAAAATGTCCTCACAAATCTCATTTCCTAAACACTAACCTAATTGGAAACACTCGCTAGACAATATTGATTTGATAAGTATATATACTAATTTTTTGTAGTTAGAAATTTATTTTGTTAATATTGAGTTAGTTAGAAATTTATTTTGTTAACATTGAGTTGATTTGATAGGGAAGGCAAAAAGTTATTTTTTAAAATATTAATAATTTTAATTTTTTTAAATAAATTGAATCCTTCCATTTTTTAAAATTTGGAAAAAAAGATTGGATTTTTCCAAGTTTTCCTTATAAAATCAGTTTTAGTTAAAATATTTGGTAATCCTTTGTTTAGATATTGATTGATGTGCCTCCCGGTTTCAAAAACTCTTAGATTAAATTTTAGTTTATATAAAAAGTATATTTTAAATTATTAATCTTTATACTTAATTAATAAATATCAGATTAAATTAAGTAAAAATTTATAAAATTTAATCTCAAATAAATATCATATTAAATTAAGTTTATATAAAAATTATATTCTAAATTATTAATCTCTATGTTTAATTAATAAATATCATATTAAATTACTTAATAATTTACTGAATTTAATCTCAGATAATTATACTAGCAAATAAAAAACGTGAGTACAATTAAAGATAACTTTTCCTTATAAYTAAAATATATRTTAAATTAAGTAGATAATTCATTATTTYTTTAAGATATGAATAAATTTAGATAATTATTAATCTTTCAATATTTAATAAATTTTCAATTTAAAAATATATATATATAATAATACAATTTAAGTTGTAATTTTTTTATTTAATTATTCATATTAAATCAATTTGATTATTTTGTATAATTTTAAAATTATAATAATATATATTAATATTTTTTTTTATTTTTATTTTTAAATTGCATAAACTTTTTATAATAAATATTTTAAAATATTAAAATTTTGCAAATATATATATATTTTTTAATATCTATTAATCCATTTCAGTGCATTAAAGGCAAGACCAACTTTCACAACTATACAAGTTGGATCCTAAGAAGTTCTGGAGCCAAATTCTAAAATGCAATACTAAAGAAAATAATAGGATTCCCTTAATGGACTAGAATTCCTACATTAAAATTCCTTACGAGTTTCCTAATGCCATGGACACCATTCCTATTGTCCCTATGAAGGAGGAAGTTTTTTCCTTAGATGACATAGATTTCGGGGTTAAGTGGCTCGCAAATGGGAAAGCTAAGGACATAGAAGGCTACCAAGTTGAAATTTCTAAAATCAGAGGGCCAATCCTTATCCCTCACATGTACAAGCTCTTCAATTTAGCAGTCAAGTAGGGCTTCCTTAAACCCTGGACGCAAAGCCTCATTGTTCTTATTTTTAAAAATGGGGATAAAAACATTCCCTCTAATTATAGGACCATTATGATTAGCCCAATTTTAGCCAAGATTTATAGAATTATATTGGAAAAGAAGATTAGCATTTGGCTAGAAAGTCACGGTAAAAGAGGTAAAGGCCAGGCTGGGTTTAAGAGATAGCATTCAACTGTGGACCATCTTGTTACCAAATAGGATCATTGAAGAAGAGTTCCACAATACTAAAACCAATCTTTTTTGTTGTTTTGTTGACTTTAGAAAAACTTTTGACATGGTTCCTAGGAAAAACCTTTGGAATAGATTGGAAGAGATAAAAGTGTCCCTCAAGTTGAGGGTTGCTGCAATAAGGATGTATGAGAACATTATTGCTAAGTTTAAAAACATCGAGGGCTGGTCAAAAGAGATTAATTGCAATATCGGAGTCAAACAAGGTTGTCCCTTATCCCCTACCCTTTTTGGCATATACATTGATAAATTAGAAGAATGCTTGGAAAAAGTAGGTTGTGTCAGCCCTACTCTCACTGGTATTGTCATCAATATTCTTATTTATGTCCATGATATCGTTCTTATGGAAAAAATTACCCATGATATTGAAAACCAACTAAGAATCCTCAAGTATTTTTTCTCCAATATGGGTATGATTGTTAATACTAATAAGACTAAGGTCATGATTATTAAATCCAATAAGATCCCTTATGATACCTTGGTATATGCCAACAACAACTTGGAGGAAGTGACTTCATACAAATATCTTGGAATTGATATGCACCACAAGCTTAATTGGAATTATAGCATTGAGAAAAGGATTATTGGGGGATGGAAAGCTTATTATGGGCTTGAAAATAATTGCAAATCAGTTGAACTTTGGAGTTGGCATAAGAAGAAAATCCTCTTTGAGACTTTTGTTACACCTCTTATTCTTTATGGATGTGAATTTTGGGGTTGTAGTATCTCTCATGAATCTTGGAGAAAGATAGAGAAAATACAAAATAATTTTATAACCTATAATCTCAAAATTAAAGGAAATACGCCCTATCCCATCCTCCTCATAGAAACAAGCCCCTCCCCCATTGAGAGCATGGCTATGACTAGATACCTAATGTATAAGAACAAGTGAAACAACATGGAAGACAAGAGGCTACCTAAAATTGCTTCCAAATCAAGTCATAACCACCATCGACTCAAGCGAGGATGGCATAAAGATGCCTGGTCTTGGCTAAACTATTGGGGAATCATGGAAGAAACCATTTTGCATAATAAAGTTACTATTAAAAAAAACATCAAATCAAAATTTAAGGAAAAAATGTGGTGTGATAAAAAGTTAGAGGAAAAAAGAAAATTAAGGTATTATAAAGATGTAATCGACCCTAATCTAGAATATCAAAATTATCTATCTGTTTTGTCAAGTGTAAAGAAAAAAAAAGCATTGCTAAGATGAGAACAAATTCTCACGAGCTCCATAGTGAAACTGGGCATTGGTCAATTCCTAAAAAACCATGGGATGAAAGAGTGTGTCACCTTTGTGACACTAAGAAGGTTGAATATGAAAAACACTTACTCTTAGATTGTCCAGCCTATACCCATATTAGATCTCATTTTCAAAATATTGATCACACTACCAACCTTCCTAACCTCTTAAGTCAACAAAAGTATGGTGA
>JZKD02S0326515.1:50296-60967 GCA_000966675.3 Picea glauca
CACCATTCACCATACAATATATACAATGTTTTTAGGTATTTCGTAGATACCAAAACCCTAATCCCTTAATCTGGGATTAATTTACAAATCAGCTAAAAATAGCAAAATCCGCTAAGGGATCGTCGGACGCAGTTGTCGTATCTGACGCACCCACACACACACATGCAAAGAATATAACACACACCCAACAAAAAGGGGAATGGAATGATCATTGACACCACGAGGAGGGAGTCATTGGGGAGTGGAAAATACCACTTGATGTTTAGAAATTATGGATTGGAGTTCTTGCGGCACCGAGGGTGTCTTTGTTGCTTGTATGGCATGGAGTTGGGAAATAACACTAGAATGACCTTTTTTGAGAAAATTTTCCATGCGATGGGAACTAATGATCTCAGGTGAACCAACGGTGATTCCTTGGAACTTATATTGGTGGCCCCTCTGGTCGAATTGCATTGTTAGGTCCTTAAAATCCATGAGAATGGGACCCAAAGTCCTTAGCCAGTCTGCACCCAACACAATGTCACAACTGCCCATGTCGATAGAAAACATATGAGGTTTTAGGTTGTCATCACCAATTTGGAGATGCACATTTTCAAAATGCCCTCCACATCTCATGGAGCCACCATTGGCAATCAGGATTTGGAAATGTCAGTGGTTTCAGGTGACTCAGACACAAGGGGAGTTTCAACATCCTCTTTTAAAATATCCTTCGATATGGCCATCAAATGATTCTCTTCCTTACACTTGTGGCCCAGGAAATATTTTTCATCAAATTTATAACAAAGGCCTTTGACTTGGCATTCATCCATTTCATCCCTGGTCAATTTTTTGATCTTTAGTGGAGCAGAGGGAGTAGTGGGATTTACTGGTTTAGTGCGAGTGATAAAGGAGGGTTTCCAGTTTTGAGAAGATACAACCTGTTGTGATTCTTTATCTCTTTTAGTAGCCTGCACTCAACTCATAGGCCAAGCCATGAGAACATGGGTCTGAATCTCATCCTTGAGGCCACTAATAAAACACTCTCAGAAAAAGGCATCAGACATGCCCTTTGTCCGAAAAGCCAGGTGCTCAAAGGAAACTATAAAGTCTTCCACTCTTCCTGATTGTTTCAACTTTTTCAAATGACCCAAATGGTTGGTGTCAGTGTCAAAGCATTCATGAATCTCGACCACAAAGTGTGTCCAAGCAATATACCCTTGACAAGAAGTTTTTCTCCATTGCCACCATTTCCAACGTTCTTGATCTAGATGGAGAACACCAAACCAGATTTTGGCCAAGTCATCTGTAATGTCATATAAAGAGAAATAGTGTTCCATTTGGGTTACCCAACCAGTGGGGTCCGAGCCATCAAATTTGGTCACATCCACCAGTGGAACCCATATGTCACATTGAAAGTGATGGTGCTAGAAGTTATGGGAATTAGAGGAATTTTCAGCTTTAGCATGTGGAGGTGAGTCAAAGGAAGGGTTATCTATAGGGATATGCATCTTGGTGTAGAGCGTCGAAAATATAGATTCAAGCTGGGTGGTCAGGTCTTGTTTGATTTCCTCCATTGAGGACTGCATGGTTGTATTCATGGCAGAAACATTGGCACTGAGTTGTTTCACTTCTTTTTGGCTCTCGGTGAGATTAGATTGCAAGTTATTGAAGCGATATTCCAAGTCTTGGCTATGGATATGGGCCATGAGGAAGAGGAACCGAAAAGGGGTGAGTGGGGTCAATTTTTTTTCCAAAAACTGATATGTATGAATATGATAATGGCAAAGACATGAATCCAATGGAATAGGTCTCAAATAATGGTGAAAAAAATTCTAGACTTTTTTTCACATGTGGAGTTATACTCCAATATAAAGAATACTGCAGTGATGAAACACCCAAATGCTTAACCAGGAAGAAAAGTGTACTGATTTGGAAACCCAAACACAGTTGCACGACAATAGATCTTGTCTGTTTTAATTTCTTTATGTTTCTGTCCCCAAGGGTTAGGTATTCAAGGGTTCTATAGACAAGTGTTTTCCTTGGTCTATAGCTCTCTCATATATGTGCGGGGTCCAACAATAGTACTCATCCCAATATCTCAGGGAATTAACTAAGGAGGCTAGACTGTACCCTTAACCGTACTACTCGACTACCCAAGTAGTAGAGAGTATCTTCCCGAGTATTGTTCCTGGTGGCACTATAGTAGTCAAGTGACCGATGGATTTATCTAGAGAGGGCTTCAGGTAATCTAGGTGGATCCATACACAGGTGTTGTCTGATGAGATACCACTTGAAGGGGTACCAAAAAGGGTTACAAGGGTGGCCAACATATGTGAGCTTAAGTACCACTTGTATTTCCTGTGTGTACGAATCCATCAATCGTGGGTTTATGCATGTAATGGTAGATATCTGTGGCTTAAAGACATCAGAACATGTCTCTATTCTAAAAGAAAATTACCCATAATTTCTACTGAGGAAAGTGATTTGATACCACTTGTAATATACCAAATATAAAAAGTATGCATAATAGAAATAAAATGATATAAATGGAAAAATAACAACTATATAACTAGAACAACCACCATAATAACACTGAAATGATATAAGAATAACAACAGAAATAACACTTTGATTATGAGAGAAATGTTCACGAGCCTCTTCGAGTGGTCAACCTCCAGTCGAGCAGAGATGGATTACAATAATATCAAAGATAGGTTTCTCATACCCTCAATTCCTATTTATACTAAATATAATTATCAAAAGAAGCATCTAGAGGAAGATGCTTCTAGAAGCGAAAGCTTATATTAGGTCTTCTTACATTTGACTTATTCTATTTTATTGCAAGGCCTTATTAATATTGACCTTTATTACATCTAAATATATTGTTCTACCTATGTGTGGGTTAGGACCCTAACACAAATCTCCAAGTAAGAAAGAAATATTAACATCTAGTTTCTCTAAATCCAAATCAAGTGATGCAACTAGTGCTAACACAATTCAAATTGAAAGAATATTAACAACTAGTGAAAATATCTCATGAAATTCAATACCTTCTTTCTAAGAATATCCATTCACAACCAGCCTTTCTTTGTACCTTTCTACCTTATCATCAACACCCTTCTTCATCGTGTAGACCCAGTTGCAACCTACATTTTTCCTTTCTCTTGGAAGTTCTATGAGGTTCCATGTAGCATTCCTCTCTAATGCATTCACTTAATATGTCATTGCTTCTTTCCATTTTTCACTGTTATAACCCTCTACATCATCCTGATAGCACAAAGATTTATCATAATTAGTACTTAAAGAAATTGATGAAACAAAATCATCACACCTTCTTGGAGGAATTATGACCTGTGTAGACCTAATTAGGGAAGTTTGTGGCTCATCCACAATCTGTTGATTTTCATCATCATCCATGTTTTCCTCTATAGGAACCTCTTCATGAACATCTTTAGAAACTTTTTCATGTTCACTTTCATCTAGACTTTTTTTCACATGCAAAGTTATACTCCAGTCTGAAGAATACTGTAGTGATGAAACGTCCAAATGCTTAACCAGAAAGACAAGTGTACTGATTTGGAAACCCAAACACAGTTGCACAACAATAGATCTTGTATGTTTTAATTTCTTTATGTTTCTGTCCCCAAGGGTTAGGTATTGAAGGGTTCTACAGATAAGGGTTTTCCTTGTTCTATAGCTCTCTCATATATGTGCGGGGTCCAACAATAGTACTCAACCCAATATCTCAAGGCATTAACTAAGGAGGCTAGACCGTACCCTTAATCGTACTACTCGACTACCCAGGTAGTAGAGAGTATCTTCCCGAGTGTTGTTCTTGGTGGCACTATAGCAGTCAAGTGACCGATGGATTTATCTAGAGAGGGATTCAGGTAATCTAGGTGGATCCGTACACAGGTGTTGTCTGATGAGATACCACTCAAAGGGGTACCAAAAAGGGTTACAAGGGTGTCCAATAGATGTGCGCTTAAGTACCACTTGTATTTCCTATGTGTATGAATCCCTCAATCGTGGGTTTATGCATGTAATGGTAGATATATGTGGCTTAAAGACATCAGAACATGTCTCTACTCTGAAATAAAATTACCCATAATTTCTACTGAGGAAAGTTCTCTGATACCACTTGTAATATACCAGATATAAAAAGTATGCATAATAGAAATAAAATGATATCAATGGAAGAATAACAACTATATAACTAGAACAATCACCATAATAACACTGAAATGATATAAGAATAACAACAGAAATAACACTTTGATTATGAGAGAAATGTTCACGGGCCTCTTCGAGGGGTCAACCTCCAGTCGAGCAGAGATGGATTACAATAATATCCAATATAGGTTTCTCATACCCTCAATTCCTATTTATACTAAATATGTCTATCAAAAGAAGCATCTAGAGGAAGATGCTTCTAGAAGCGAAAGCTTATATTAGGTCTTCTTACATTCGACTTATTCTATTTTCTTGCAAGGCCTTATTAATATTGACCTTTATTACATTTGAATATATTGTTCTACCTATGTGCGGGTTAGGACCCTAACACAAATCTCCAAGTAAGAAAGAAGTATTAACATCTAGTTTCTCTAAATCCAAATCAAGTGATGCAACTAATGCTAACACAATTCAAATTGAAATAATATTAACAACTAGTGAAAAAATCTCATGAAATTCAATACCTTCTTTCTGAGAATATCCATTCACAACGATCCTTTCTTTGTACCTTTCTACCTTATCATCAACACCCTTCTTCATCTTGTAGACCCAGTTGCAACCTACATTTTTCCTTTCTCTTGGAAGTTCTATGAGGTTCCATGTAGCATTCCTCTCTAATGCATTCATTTAATATTTCATTGCTTCTTTCCATTTTTCACTATTATAACCCTCTACATCGTCTTGATAGCACAAAGATTCATCATCATTAGTGCTTAAAGAAATTGATGAAACAAAATAATCACACCTTCTTGGAGGAATTCTGACCCGTGTAGACCTACTTAGGGAAGTTTGTGGCTCATCCACAATCTGTTGATTTTCATCATCATCCATGTTTTCCTCTATAGGAACCTCTTCATTAACATCTTTAGAAGCTTTTTCATGTTCACTTTCATCTTTAGTTGAACGATTTTCAAACTAAATCTGTTGATATTTCGGTACTTCTACATGTTTCATTTGAGCATCTTCATCTGATTTGATGAGAGATGATTCATCAAATATTACATCTATGTTAATGGTGATCTTGTGGGTAGTAGGATCCCACAACTTGTATCCCTTAATATGATCACCATATCAAACAAAGATAAGCATTTTTTATTTTGCATCTAACTTAGAACGTTGATGTGTCAGAATTAGAGCATAGGATTCACAACCAAAAACTTTAATATTAGAATAATTACAATGGTGACCTATCCATACCTCTTATGGAATATTTCACTCTATTGTTGTTGATTGTGATTGATTCAGAAGAGAACAAGATGTAGATATTTCTTCTTCCCACAATTCCTGTTGCAAGTTGGTGTTACTCAGCATACTCCTTGCTCTCTCTAGATGAGTCGTGTTCATGCATATCAATAACAAAATCATTGCAATAGTTCTCAAATTCCATTGATGTAAATTCACCACCATTATCAGTTCTTAAACATTTAATGGACCTACAAGTGCTCTTTTCCACTAAAGCTCTAAACTTCTTAAAAATAGTAAATACATCAGCCTTTCTTTTCAACATATAGATCCAAACCTTCCTAGAGAAATCATATATAAAAGTAAAAAAAAATGATGATTCTCCATACGAAATAGTAGGGGATGGTCCCCAAACATTAGAATGGATATATTCAAGGATTCCCTCACCAGTGTGTCTTCCAATTTTAAATTTCTTCCTATTTTGTTTTCCATAAATACAATGTTTCCAGAAATCTAACTTTAAAGACCTTAGACTAGGAAGTAATTTATGATCAGTTAATACCTTTAATCCTTTTTCACTCATATGGACAAACCGTTGATCCCACAGCCAATCAAAATAACTTTCATTCTAAGATACATCTGTCTCATGATCTAACTCAGTTCTTCCTTCTAACATAATCATATTTCCAACCTTCTTCACCTTCATGACAAGTAGGATTCCTTTGTAGACCTTCATAAATCCACCTTGAACATTAGTCTTATATGCTCTAGTATATAAGAATCCCAAAGAGATTAGGTTCTTCCTAAGCTTAGGTAAATGTCTCACATCAATTAGTATCTTAATAGATCCATCAAACATCTTAAATTGAATGCTACCAATTCCCACTACTTTACATGAGATATCATTTCCCATGTAAACAATTCCATCATCTATAGAATGGTAAGTAATAAACCAGTTTCTATGAAGACATGTGTGATTTGAAGAACCATACTCTAATAACCAATGTTGATCATGACATGAAACAATACTAATTGTTAAAATTTCATCAGCCATACCTGAACTTGTTGTTGAGCTTCTTTCAGTTGTGTTTGCTTCCTTCATCTCCTTTTGGGAGTCTTCTTTGGAGGCTTGTTTATGTTTCCAACAATCCCTATTCATATGTCCATATTTTCCACAATACCAACACTTAATCTTTCTCTTATTTCCCTTCAACTTTGATCGAGAGAAATCCCTCTGAACCTATCCTCTTTCCTCGGGTCTTCCTATGACCACCATCACCTCATATGTAGAGGTTTCTAAATTGGATTTCTTCCTTGTTTCCTCAGATAGTAGTGCTCCAACAATAACATCAAACTCAATACTTTCTGTTGAACTGAAACTAATAGAGGTAACAAATTGATCACATGACTCAGCAAAAGAACACAATAATGTAATTTTCTTGTCTTCAGATTCAAATTTCACTCCCATGCTAGTCAAATGGACTAAAAGAGTATTAAAAGTATTTAAATGATTAGCTATTTTCGTACCTTCCTTGATGTGCAAACTGTAAAATTTTCTTTTCAGGAAGATCATGTTCGTCAAGGATTTCTTCATATACAATATTTCCAACTTTGTCCATAAACTGATTGTTGTCTTCTCCGTACAAATGTTGAATAGAACATCATCGTCCAAACACAACCGTATGTCTCTCAGTGCTCTTGCATTGATCTCATCCCACTCTTCATCTCTGATGGATGCAGGTTTCTTTGATTTTCCCACAAGCACCTTCACCATGCCTTGTTGCACGAGTAGATCATGCATCTTGACCTTCCATATCTCAAAACAATTTTTTCCATTTAACTTCTCGATTTCAAATTTTGCACTCTGAGTTTTTTCCATTTTAGTCATTCTTGTACTTCTTGGCATTTGTTGCTTCAAGTATCACATAAACTCTTGTTGATCTGGATGACCTCTTGTTTATCCTCCCCTTCACGTCCTCAGCGAGCACCCAACGCTCAGTGTGGGAGGGATGAGACATGTCCACTTCTTTATCAGATGGGAAAGAAAATATGTCTTTTCTTGCACCTCAACTTTGAGTGGTGTCTACAAAGATAAATTAGATAATGTTCAACTTGAACATATTCCATTCTCTTCGCTTATATAACAAAACTAAATTCCATTATGAGAACTCAATACCGGAGATTTCTAGTAGATCTGGTGCACAAAACTAGATTCCAAGGTGATACCTCTCAAGCGAACATCTCATGCAGAGTCACATTCGCGGCCCCCCAGACTCTCAAGTGAAAAACTCATGCGGATCCCACCAGACTGTCCTTGCACCTGTCAACTGGAGTGGACCACGATGATTTCAAAATTTTTGAAGTACACAAGTATACTGTAACAATCGTCGCGCCTTTCAAGAGGAGAGACCTGCGACAATTAGAGATTGATGCACCTCACACACAAAACAATGGGAAAATGGCACTACTACTGCTCCTACAAAAAAATTGATGCCTGCGACACATATGGCACTATTGTTGCTCCTTTTAGTTTATCTTTTCCTTGTTTTCAATGACCTCCAACTTGCTCTGATACCCCTTGTTGTACCTATCAGCCACAAAATGAACTAATACACATCAAATATACAAAAAAGGAATATCATATGGCATATCTATAAAAGAGACTCACATATTTTATGTGGTTCACCCAAATTTGGACTACTTCCACCAAGCAATGGTATCGATCCTTCATCTGTTCATAAATGGAGGTTTAATTGTTTTTCTGACTCACACACCCCTCTTCTTACATACATGGAATAAATAATTCTCCTAGGTTTACAGTCTCATCTCAAACAACTTACTAACTAAACAATAAATTTTATCCTATGCATACTCCAACCAAGTTAACACATCCACAACTGAATCCTTAATAAGAGCAGTTGATGTAGATGATTTTTACTCGAATTCAAGGGTTCTGTTGTCACACATTTCAACATACTCAAATGGTCCTATCTCGAAGTTGATGGTTAAAAAAGTGACAATGGGGTGGGAAGGAATAAGCATGTAGGAACACATGAATGTTCTTAGAAACATGCATGCATTCTTAATCCTACAACCTTGATACTCACTGAAATATCACATACACTTTCCAACTTTGATTATCTATGAAAACATGCATGTTCGTGAGAACATGTATGTTTTTTATTATATATTTTTGACCAACATTTATAGATTTTTCAACCCATTATTTCCTCGTCCTCGTCAATGGCTCCAATTCCTTTTCTATCAGTTTGGACAAGTATTTGAAACCCGTTCCCTTTGACTAGACTAGAACCATCAACGGTTTTATCTTTCATCGAACACCCACTTAAATAATTGACAACAGAGACAATTATTGTGATGTGGCATGTCACTGTTATTCGTACGATATATGTTAATAAACATATAAAATAAACGAGATGCTACTAAAATGTAAAATAAGAACGAATTGGATGAAGGACATGTCAAATATGTATTACCAGGGTGATATTTATTTTAATTTTTTGGAAAAGTATTTTGTTGTTTATATATGTGATAGTTCTTTTAATTCATATTATTGTACTAAAGTTTAATTAGATTTGTTTAATTTTTATCTTTATAAAATATAATTTTTAGTATATATATATATATGATAGTTTTTTTAATTTTCAAATATTATTTTTAATATATGATATTTTTTTTTTTAACTTTTAAATATTATTTTTCATATTTATAATCTTTAATTTTTTATTTTTTATTATATAATATTAATTTTCATTAAAAAATATTGTTTATCGTTATTATTTAAAATTATTATTTAGGATAGTTAATACATTTCATGTGTGTGGGGTGTTTAAATTATCATACTATCATATACCAAAAAATGTTCACTTTTAACCTTTTTTATGTTGTTATATTGTTTTTCTTTTTTTTTCTATTATCTAGAACATGAGTGGAACTAATGATTGAGAACATGTGTTTCCTCCTTGGACATCACAAGTTCAAATCCATAGGGGGTTAGGGTATCTATACCTCTGTAAACTTTAGTGTCTGGCTTGGATGTGACCTTAAAAAAATATCATCCATGGTTTTTTCCATGTTGATAAACTTTTTTCACGCTTCAAGACTATATTAAATAGTACTTTAGTTAGAAATTATGCTCTTACAAGTTTATGATATTTGATTGGCCATGGACAAAGAATATTGTTAGAAAGAAAACTTTTTAATCAAATAATTCTTTTAAACATTATGATTTAAAAAGATTTTTGAATAAAATGATTTATTTAAACATTACATTGAAAAGTGAATATTTTTTTATGTATCCTTAACTTCAAACACTTAAAACTGTTAGAAATTATGGACTTAGAAGTATATGATCTTTTACTGGTCATGGGAAAAGAATGTTGTCAAAAAAATTTGTTTTCATAAAATGATTCATTTAAAGGTTTTGTTTCTAAAAGGGCTTTTGAATAACATGATTCCTTAAAAAATTATATCGAAAAGTGAAATTGTTTTGTGTTTCTTCAACTTCAAAAAGTTAAAACTCATATTTTCTTTAAGAATATTATCTTGAAGTGAAAACAATATTTACAGATAATTGTGTTATCTGTGTATGCATATTTTTACAAGATATTGCTTTCTCTCATGACACGTATGAAATCACGTGTTGTGAGACCAAGTAAGTGTTGTCAGAAAAAGTTTCCCTATAGCCAAAGGGTGCTCGTGTGAATTTATGGACATGAAGGTGGCAATGGGGTGTGAACAAACATGTGCATGTAGGAACACATGCATGTTCTTAGAAACATGCATGCATTCTTAATTCTACAGCCTCGATACTTACCGAACTACCAAACACACCTCTTGACTTCGAGTATTTATGAAAGCATGCATGTTCTTGAGAAACATAGTTTAGTAACACGTGCACATTCCTGAAAAAAATCAAATGATTTAATAATGTGTGTGTGTTCCTAAAGAATACACGTTATTAGGAATAATAATGTGCATGTATTCTTACAAACATAACATTTCCCTCATTTCTCTCTCCCCCCCTCTTCCCCCCTCTATCTTCCTCTTTCTCTTCAATTGTTCTCTTGCTCTATGTTGTGTTCCTAAATCATGCACATTATTAGGAATAGGAATGTGTGTGCATTATTATAAACACAAACCAACCCCTTGTCTCTCTCTCTCTCCAATCTTCCTCACTCTTTCTCTCCCCTATATCTCTAATATTATGTATATATGAAGAATCAGATTCGATAATGATTCTTTTCTATTAAAATG
>JZKD02S0326515.1:61688-81899 GCA_000966675.3 Picea glauca
CCCCATCCCTCTCTCTTACTTTATCCCCCCCCTCTCCCTCCCTCCTACTCTCTCTCTCTCTAAACCCCTCTCTCTCTCTCCCTATTGTTCACTTCATCTCTTTTCCCCTCTATATACCCCCCTTTTTCCATCGCTTTCTCTAATTTAGAATGGATCCAAGAACCAAAATGTGTCCATGAAGGCCTAAAAATCAAAGTGCTCAGAATGGCTTAAAAATGGACTTGTACATAGGCCTCATTGATACGAACCCAATGCAATTTGAACGTGCTCAAACATGTAAGTTTTAAACCTGTGAAGTAAAGCAATGCATATAGATTGTTAAGGAAAACATAAATTAATCAATGGCTCATTCACATAGCACACATAGATTTATACAGTAAACCCTCAACCAGGAAAACCTTTCTTATATTCATTATATCGAATTTCACCTTTCATTATGCAATATATATACAATTTTTTTTTTGTATTCCATAGATACCAAAACCCTAATCCCTTAATACAGGATTAATTTACAAAACCACTAAAAATAGAAAAATCCGCTAAAAACAGAAAAAACCACCCCAAAAAAAGAACTTAGGGCGTTTCCCTGGGCTATCATTTGTTGTCGAACTGTGCGTGTAACTAGGGGGCGGGCATACCTTACCCCCCCGCGACCCCCCTAGGAAAGAGCCTGACACACATGACATAAACAGAGCACTAGTATGAGGGATCATCAAACGCAGTTGTCATATCTGACGCACCCACACACACACATGCAAAGAATATAAAACGTACCCAACATTCTCCCACTTGTTGTTTTCTTTCCATCCAGGGGTCCAGGGGATTATATAGTCAACAATCCAGGGAAACAATTCCCATTATTATTCTACACCAGGAAATTTTTTTGTGCTCACAGACTTTGTCAATGAATTTGCAACATTCTTCAAAGTGTCAACCATTTCCAGCAACACCTTCTTTTCCTCAATCATGTCTCTCAAAAAATGATATTGAACATCAATATGCTTTGTCTTCAAATGATAAGCTAGGTTCTTTGCCAGGAAGATTGCACTCTGATTGTCACAATCTAATCTCACTACCTTTTGTACCAACCCAATACCTGAACACAATCTTTGTAACCATACTGCTTCCTTGCTTGCATGAGTGGTTGCCATGTATTCAACTTCTTTAGTTGAGAGTGCCACTACAACCTGTATTTTTCTCATCCAGTTGATTGTTCCTCCAAATAGGTTAAACACATACCCACTTGTAGATCTTTTGTGATCTAGATCTCCAGCCCAGTCTACATCATTAAATCCATGTATGTTCAACACTCTGTCCAATCCTGGCCTTCCTTGGTAGCACAATCCATAACTGGTAGTGCCATGAAGATACCTGAAGACCCTCTTTACTGTTTTCCAATGCTCCTTCCCTATTTTTGACATATACCTACTCAAAACTCCCACTGCATGAGCAATGTCATGTCTAGTGTTGTTCCTAAGTCTGTACTCAAGGATTAAAAGTACAGTGTCAAGGCACCCAAAAGTGGGTAAAAGATGGAGAAGAGAGTAATGTCAACCTTCGGTAAAGGAAACTAGGGAAGATTCCTATGTTGGCGTTGTCTAGCTTCCCACTATTCCTGGATAGTTATATCTTGTTCAATGGCTGCCAATGAATGCTCAAGTTCGACCCAGTTAGCAGTTTTTTTAAGGATTGTGTCAAATAAGTTTAAAGTGATGTGCGTTTGGTCCGATAGTCCAGGTTCAATATTAGGCTATGTTTGTACAGGGACAGTCATGGGGGAACAATAAAAGTAGGAAAGACTTCAAAGAGAGATTAAGTGTTGTCTCGATTTGGTCAAATAAAAGAGAATTTATGGTTTTATGAATAAATTAGGGATGCAAATCAAAGTCTCTTTCCCATAACTGTATAATATTTTCATAAAAGGTGTGAGGTGGGAGAAAAACATTTATCTATCTATAGTGTAAGGCTTCTACCAGGGTAGTATCTCACAAATAAACAGAAGAGGAAAATGTAAGGAAATAATCGATGTAGTAGAGAATATATGTATAATTCTAAAAATGAAGATTGGTCTTACACCCACTGATAGCTAGTGCAGAGGAAAGACAAAAAACAATTACAAAAAACAAAAATTCATTCGCTATAGTAGTGGTCGTACTATGGTATAATGAAGCACATCAATTATGAATACGAAATGAAATGAAATATTTGTTGGCAAATGTTTAACAGATAGCGTATGCTTGTCATTGATGGAAACTACAACAGTGAAGATGGCAGGATCAAAATGTGCATCGATGGACAAACAGGAACAACGTAGGCTCAGGAGGAATTAGTGCAGAGTCGAAATTCTTCCAAGTAAGAAGGATGTGTAAACTTGGAGGAGAAGTGTCGCTGATTGTTGGATCCCATCCAAAATTCCCGACAGCATGAGGGCCGTCAGATCTGAATAAAAACAAGACGAGCGCATGTTGAAGAGAAGGATAGATATCAGGTGTTAGATCTGAGTGAACTCGGAAGCTCGTGAGTGGAAGAGCCGAGGATTTGGTGTTCAAAGTCATGAGGCGGCGAAGTGGTGAGAAGATCAGGACTATCCATCTGGGAAGGACGCATGGCAGAGATCGGAGAGATCTCATGAACTTAGGGGTTTGTAGGATAAAGGGCCAAGTATTGGGTGTTCAAAGTCGCAAGGCAGTGAAGTGGTGAGAAGATCAGGACTGTCCATATGGGAAGGACGCATGGCAGAGATCGGAGAGATTTCGCAAACTTAGGGGTTCACAGGATAAAGGCACAAGCATTGGGTGTTCAAAGTTGCGAGGTGCGAGGATGCAAGGTGGTGAAGTGGTGAGAGATTTATAGTTGTCCATCTGGGGGGACAGGTGGTGAGAGATCGAGATATCTCACGAACTCGGAAGTTCGCAGGTTGAGAGTCCAAACATTTGGTACTCCAAGTCGCGAGGTTGCGAGGTAGCGAGAGAAAGACAGTCGTCAGAGTCAGATCACAGGAGGACCGTTGGATCTACGCGGGGGATCACACGTGGTGAAAGATCATCATCTCACTGACTGGAAATTCAAAGGAACAATGAAGATACGAGATCGCAATTTAATCAAGGACCATTGGATCAAGAGGACGCGTGGTGAAATATCAGAGCACCATAAAGCTCCATCTCGTAGTTTCACCTATCGTGACTTGGAGTGACGAAAATCTCCATCTTAGGATCAGCGAGATGCGAGATCACAAAATGATCTTGATCGTCAATACATCAAAATATATGGACCGTTGATCTGAGCTCCATCTCTGAGTCTCGCCTATCGCGACTTGGAGTGACAAGAAACTCCAGCGAAGAAACAGTGAGATGCGAGATCACGATAAGATCCTGACCATCAATACACCAAAAGATGTGGACCATTGATCTGAGCTCCATCTCGGAGTCTCACCTATCGCGACTTGGAGTAATGAAAATATCCAATGAAGGAACAGTGAGATGCGAGATCATGATGAGATCAGGACCATTGATTCACCAAGATCATGAAGCATCGATCAAGGTCGATGAAGATCAAGAGTTCGAGTGTCTCAGAGAAGACAAAGAGTCTTAAACTGCCAGAGAGACTGAGTAATATCAGTATAACATACAGTGATGCTGGACACGCGGGGTGAACCACCAAAGAAGCTAAAGAGTCACGATGATAATCAGAAAGAGCACTCAAGAGGTGGAGGATAATGGTGCAGAGTCAGCATGCATAGGCATTGCAAACACTACATGCACAAGGTGCACAGAAGCTATAAATACACGGTACAGAGAAGAGATGGAGTTACTATTGCTATGAGAGTTTGTTGTGGTTGTTGTTGTTGAAGGTGATTCTTGTATGAAGAAGGAGGAGAGTGCAGCAGCTGAATTGCATAGAAGATGATGTGTGCAGTGAATGAACATGGTGCACAGAGCATAAAAAGAAGAAGAACAAATAGCGCAAGTCATGTGTGTAGGAAGGCAATGAGGTAGATAGAGCAACGAGATGCAACAGAACAGTGATAAGTCGGGTAACCCATTGTTGAACATTATATCACTGTAATAAGTTTTAGAAGAAAAGATTTATATTTCAGGGTGGTTGGGTGGTGCTATGGAGGACTGTTGTCCTTAGAGGTTCAAGTGGGTGCTTGAACACAGGGATTTGGTGCTTCCTTTTAGTTGGTGCTAGAGAAACCAGGGAGTTGGTGCTTCCTTCTAGTTGGTGCTAGAGAAAACATAGAGTTGGTGCTCTTAGCAAGTTGCAGCTTGCAAAACAGAGGTTGTATCCTCATTATGAGTTGGTGCTCATATGTATGATAATGTAAATAATGTCACTATTACTTATCATATAAAGAAAAAGAGGTTTTTACCCTGTATGGGTTTCCTCAGGAAATATATGTCTCTGTGTTTCTCATATATGTGACTGATGTTGAATATGTCGTTGTTTATTTCCCTGCATTATTGTGATCATCATTTAGTGTTTCAACAAAGAGTTTAAAAGAAGCATAATTGTTTAAGCTAAGGTACAACTGATTTATCCCCCCTCTCAGTTGTCCAACATTATTAAATACAAAGAAACAAACTTGTAACACAGTCGTGACGGAATTGAGAATCTTCAGATTTTCTTGTATTAACTTCTCAAATGTAAAAAACTCTGTTACAATCGACATAAAAAGGTCCATCCTCATTTATTTCTTTCTGTGATACATTTATACAATTTTACAAATCAGGTAGAATCTCAATAGTCACAAAATTTTAGTTATGATAGAGAAGAGAAAAATTGCTCCATTTCTCTTACTCTGTCTTCACTTGGTGCCAGATGTTTGTCATTGCGCAAGCTCAGTACAGGTGATACATCTTTCCACCAGCTGAGATATTAGCCGCGATGGTTCTACTTAACAGCTAGCTTAGAAGAAGTAACATTCTCGGGCTAATTGTTGCAGCCTGTCTTCCATCTGTCCATTGATGATGTCTATGGCACATAGTTGCGCACTAGGTTTGATCATGCACTTATCAACTTGGACTATATCCACCATAGTAATCTGAGAGATATCAGTTGAATCTCTTTCCTCCTTTTCCTTCAGATCAAGTGAGATCTATTCCACATTCATTTGCATCAATGCCTTGGCATTGCCTCTGCTGTCAATGCCCAGTAGCTCGACGTCTATAGAATTAAAGGCCTCCTCCAAGGAATTCGGTATCTTTTAGGATTGCTACTTTCCTTCGGTGATGTTATGCTCCCATTCCTTTAACAGAATGTTCCCTCGGTTTTTCTCTGAAATGGTGAATAGGGGAGTACCCTTCGAAACCCTGTTGTTCATGGCTATTACCGCCTCCTGGAAGGTGAACCGAGCCACTCCTTCATCCCTTTCTCTGGCTGATAAATTCTCAGAAACCTGATTTACCAATAGACAGTTTTCCCAGATTGCTCCCACCTTGGTGAGGAAATTCTATTGTGCCGAAGAGATTATGCTCCGAATCTCGATTGCCTAGGATTTGAACATCCCGATATCTATCATTCTGTTCTCGGTGATCTCCACCCTAGCCTGCAGTTGCTCAATCAATTCCCTCTGCTGGCTCGCTTGCATCCGACTGTCTCGGACCGCCAGCTATGCTTTCTCAAGCTTGTTTTGAGAACCTCTATTTCATTTTTATAGGCCAATCCAACCTGCTCCATTCCCACGCTCACTTGATCTCTAGCATTCACTATTGTTGTGGCCAGTCTAGCTTCAAGGGTCTTAATTAGGCGATTTTTTCTTTTAAGTTGGTTTTTTAGAAGCCCAACTGAGAATTGATTCGCCAAGGCGTAGGCTCCTAGTGTGCCTGATATTTCAGTGGCGAATTGCTCATTCTTTTTATCCTTTCCCTCGATCATAATTTTATACTTTTTTGCAGTCGACTCTCCTTCTTGATAAAACTCTCTTTTCACTACTGCCTTCTTCTTTTTATCGAAGAAAAACTCGTTTGGAGGGATTTCTTCTACTCTTATGGGCCTCAGCTCCTCATTGAATATCCATCCCTCACCAATGTTTCCTTGTGTCGATTGCAAGGGTGTGACTAACGTGATGGGTTCTCTGACCTGTTTCACCGATTTTTATGGAGTATCGACCCGACTTTGCTTCTTCAGTGGTTCTAGAGTCCTTATCTTTGTCTCCGGATTTTGTTTCTTTGGTGTGTCTAGATTCTTTTTCTCTTCTTCTGGATTCTTAGTTTGTTCCTCCTCATCTTGGTGTTTGCCTTGGTTAGGATTTGCATCTTTAAAACTTTTGGCGTCCTTTTATTTTGTCTCCGAAACACCTGGACCCTCACCTCGCAACACAGCTGGAAGGTAGCTATGTCGGTGTTCCTAGAACTTCAACACATTGGCTCTTTCTGCGGGTGCCAAGGATTGAATCTGGGCTAGAATTTCTTCATAGGAACTCACTCCTCAGAAAATGTCATCCGAGGGTGAATTCTCATGCTCAAATATTTTGAGCCCGCAATTAGCCAAATGATTTATCACGACCCTCTGTGGATCATGCTTCTTGTATTCTATGGAGACCAAATTTAAGTCTTCCAGGGCTGCAGCCTCAGCTTTGGCATGCCTAAAATATAATAAAGAATAAGAATTCAAATGAATGGGAAAAGAAGGCCATACCTTCTTTGAGTACCCTTTTATCTCTTTACTTACACTACCAATTACCATCTGCCAGGCGACCTCGCGACAAGCCAGCCTGTCGGGAATGAACAATGGCAGCGCATGCGTGGGAACAGAAGCCCCAAAAACTCTGAGGTATGAAAATTCTGCCTCCACATACCAGTCTACTATGCTGATCAGATTTTCCACTATGCTATACAAGATATAGGGTGGTGGACGACCAAAAATGGCGACATGCAGGGGCACCATTACCCAGTTAAAAATTTCATACGCGAAATTTTCTTCTTTGTTTTCCCATAGTTTTTCATGATATACATGTATATGGGTTTGTCTTTGGCCAGAGTCCAACCCCATCTCATTAATGGAAAAGGTCTCATGGAGAAAATTGCATCCATAATATATGCAAACATGAAGAATGAGGACGGCCTCCCATTTTTCTTCTGCTCCTGATACTCTGTGACCCGATTAGTCAAGCTATCCGAAAGCATCCTTTCCCAGTTAAAGGAAACGCCTTCTGCGACCCAAAATATTAGAGGCACCCACGCAAGGTAAAAGTGTGCTTTGTCCTCTTTCCCATATAACCGGCATGTCATCATGGCCACATATTTGTACTGTGGATCTAAAGAAGCGATTGAATATATGTCGTGGTTATCCGCTCTGAACTTTGTTGTGTTCGAAACCCAATCCTTTATCAAAATGGCCATGGTTTTTTCATATTGTATGCATTATTTCTCCTTGAGATCCTCCAAGAACTCAGTGCCATATATGTGGTCGGACATCGCGGACAACTTATACATGGATTGCAGGTGTTCTGGCCTGAAAATCCCTATGGTGATATTCTGCTCATTTATGATAGTCCTGGTTGGTATGTCCACATGATCCAATGCCCATCAGACCATGTCATAATATGGAAGCAACAGTGGCCTGACTACTACTCTTTGCATTCTGGATTGGACAACTATTTTATACTTGGTGGTTAAATCATCTCTTTCGTTGTCATCGGAGTCGTCGGAATAATCCACCAATTCTACTTGTAGAATATCTGAAACATGTGACCAGTTCAGGACCAAGTCGATAATTCGGGGTGAATTATCGGAGACATTGTCTGAGCCTTGTCCTGAAACCTCAACATTTGCCTTTGCTGCTTTCCGCGGAGCCATGGCCGAAGCTTGTGTTTTATCTCTTATGTGATAGAACTGTGTATACATACAGAAGTCAGTTTACTCAGAAGTGATGAGCTCTGCGTACTATGAAAATGCATTTTCTATAATGAAACACAACTCTTACATATATTTTAAAACTCGGTACCTTTCAAAACAAGCCTGTCAAATCATAATTAGAAATAAATTTATGCCATAAAAATCTGATCTTATATTCATAGATTTACCCTATTTCCTCATTAATGTCATAAATTTTGGAGATTTAAAAGTCAGTTGGCATATGGAGAGAAAAGGCTTCCTCCTGAATCATGCAAGCATCGAAACGCAGGATATGTCTTGATTTAGCTTAATTAATCCAATCTCGACAACATTAATCAATATCTCGCTACTCGTTATATCTGAGATTTTCCTTTAACATTTTGAGTCTCCAGCTCCCGAGACTATGAAGATCGATTTTGGTTTAATTAAAGGTAATCATGATTTGGGGCTTGATTAATTTTATAATTATTATATTCACCATATCGCAACTCGGAGCTTCGAAGATAAGTTCTTCGGAGATTTACATGCCGAGCTGTGAAACCACGAGATCGCGATAATCATGACTTAATTAAGAGGGAATATAATCTTGGATTAAGTGATTAATTAATCAAGTTATAATTGCATCGTGAATTCGCAAGTCGGGGTTTAGATGATGTAACCTTCAAAAAAGATACTGCCGAGAGGCGAGACGCCGAGAACAGCTTTTACCATGGTTAGATTTTACCTTTAATCCTTGAAATGGGTTATTCAAAAGGACCTCATGTCCTCGGCTATCAGGGCTGTGATAATAAAAATTCAGGTTTGGTGAACACCAAGGCGCGAAACCCAAACAACGCTTAATCAGGAGTTAGGGAAAACTTTACCCTTGTTACTATCTTGAGTGGAAAGTTAACATGATTTCGTCATTTCATGAATTGGGATATGGAGTACATGAATTATAGTATTCGACCTGTGAGATCCCGAATTAGAACAAAAAGATGAAACATTTTTATGAAAGCTAGGACTTATTTCGAGAGTAAAAGAAATCATCACTTCTTGCGTGATCAAGCTTTGGAGATCATCGATATCTCGGAGGGAAAAAGAAAATCATCTTTAGATTTCAAGCATCAAAATGAAAATTGTGACAGGCTAAAAAAACAAGGGTAGATCCAACATCTAGTATAAACCATTGCATACATCAAACTGCCAACCACACTGGCATACAAAACATGGGACATGTCCTCTTCTTCTTCCTGTGTCTTGGGACACTGATCTGCAAATACATTTACACCTATAGGAATATGAACCTTGACCAATTTACTTCCATGCATATTAAACCTCTATAATATCATCTCAACATATTTTCTCTGATTCAACTAGAGTTTCTTGTTTGCACGATCTCTTTTAATCTCCATTCCCAGAATGAAGTTAGCAGCACCGCGATCCTTCATGTCAAATTTGGAGGATAGCTGTGATTTCACCTCATTGATAACATCCATGTTATTTCCTACTAACAACATGTCATCAACATAAAACACTACATAAATGAAGTGATTACCAACCTGCTTGGAATATACACAGTGATCATCCCTACTTCTTACAAATCCCAATCCAAGGATGTATGTGTCAAAATTTTGGTACCACATCCTAGGTGATTTCTTCAGACCATATAGTGACTTCTTTATATTACAAACCATCTCTTTATTTCCCTTCATATATCTCCTTCTAGATCCCCATGTAGGAATGTTGTCTTCAAATCCATCTTTTCCACTTCAGGATCAAAATTAGTAGCAATAGATAAAAGAAATCTAATAGATGTTAACTTGGAAACAGGAGAAAAAATCTCACCAAAGTCAATTCCCTCTACCTGGGAATAAAATTTTGCTACTAACCGAGATTTGTATTTCTCCACTTTACCTTATGCATTAAACTTCTTCTTAAACAACCATTTTCTACCAATAGATTTTCTTCCAGCTGACAACTCAACTATATCCCATGCCTCATTCTTATCCAAGGCATCCATTTCTTCAACCATGGCCTTCTTACATAGTTTACTATCCTTTGAATTCACTGCTTCCCTGATAGTTCTAGGATCATCATCAGTAATAGATAAAGAAAAATTGGAACGAAAATCAGGTGGACTATACCTTTCTGGTTGCCTTGTTTCTCTCACTGATCTCCTCAATACTGGGGTATGAGGTTCTTCTTATTCTTCTTTTGCTTCCTCTTCTTCAGATGATTTAGATTTTACATCATCGAACTCAAGATCTATTTTCACAGGTTCATCTTGCGTTGGTAGGAATTCCTGTTTGGAAACATCTTTTACCTCTCTGAAAACAACATCTCGAATGTAAATAGTTTTCTTGGTTTCTGGGTTCCAAAGCTTATAACCTTTCACACCATATTTATAACCAATAAAGATATACTTTTCATCCTTTTTATCCAGCTTACTTCTATTTTCCTTTAGAACATGTACATAAGCATCAAAACCAAACACTCTAAGATGTTGAAGAGATGGTTTCTTTCCATATCATACCTCGTGTGGAGTTTTATCATCCAATGTCGATGAAGGCAATCAATTGACTAGGTAACGTGATGTAGCCATTGCCTCTACCCAGAATTCTTGTCCTAATCCGGCACCGTTGAGCATGCTCCTTTATTTTTCTATCAGTGTCATGTTCATCCTTTCTACAACTCCATTCTGATGAGGAGTGTATGGAGTAATCTTCTTCCTTGCTATGCCACACTTCTTATAGAATTCTTCAAATTCATTTCCGCAGAATTATCCACCATTATATATTCTCAATACCTTTATTTTCTTCTCTGTCTGATTTTCTACCAAAGCCTTAAACTCTTTAAATTTATCAAATACCTCAGATTTGTTTCTAAGAAAATAAATCCATGCGTTCCTTGAAAAATCATCTATAAATGAAACATAATACACAGATTTACCTAGGGACGGAACATGAACAGGTCCAAACACATCACTGTGTATCAACTCTAATATCCCCTTTGCTCTTGTAGCACCAGATGGGAATCTTACTCGATTTTGTTTACCATATATGCAATGTTCACAGAAATCAAAATCCAAAGTGCAATTAGACATACCTACAACCATACCTTTATCGTGTAGTGTTCGAAGTCCCTTTTCTCCAATATGTCCCAGTCTTTGATGCCACAACATGGTCTTCTTTCCAGGGAAAATATTGGTCTTGTCTTCTTTATTTCTGTATTTAGGGACAACATAATTGTTACACCCATAACTGTCTTCTTTATTTCTCTGTTTAGGGACAACATAACTGTTACAGTATAAGTTCTTCCCAACAACTTGTACAAAGTTCCACACCAAACTCCCTCATCAACACCATTGCTCCTCATACCATCTTGCAAGTGTTCTTTCCAAATACTATATCCACTCCTGCATCATCCATATTGCTTATAGATATTAGGCTCCTAGCTATTTTTGGAATGTACAGAACCCCAGGAAGTCTTCTAATCCTTCCATCTTTTAGCGACAACTTAACCCTTCCACATCCCAATATTTTTGTTGTCGAGTCATCCCCTAGGAATACATCACCACCATCATATTTTTCATATCCATAGAACCACTCCCTGTGAGGAGTCATATGGTATGACACACCTGAGTCGATCAACCATACATCATGGTCTGCATGTGTACTTGTAGATGCCAGGTAAACATCACCTCCTTCTTTAGTGGAGGTTTTCGCCTTTATGGAAGAGGTACTATCAAATCCCTTTGGTTTTTCAACCTTCTTAGACTTGCAATATTTCTTATAATGCCCTGTTTTACCACACTTCCAACATTTCCTCAAAGATTTTCCTAGACACTTAGATCTACCTGTAGATTTAGATCTCCACCATGAAGGCTTAATAGGGTTCCTATCTTGGGTATGCCCTCTTACAAATAAAGAATTTGTACTGTGACCATCCATGTTTTTTCACCTTATCTCTTCAGATAACAAGGATGAAACTACATCCTCATACATCAATGTAGATTGAGTGGTACTACCAATTGCTACGACCAGATTATCCCAAGAGTATGGCAAAGAACATAACAAAGTAATACACTTGTCTTCTTATGAAATCATAATATTAACAGAGACAATTTGACTTACGAAAGTATTAAAGGCATTTAGATGCTCTATCACAGAATCTCCATCTTCCATCCTAAGATGATACAACTTATTTCGAAGAAACAACTTGTTTACCAGGGACTTTGATTGATACAAATTTCCCAACTTATCCCATAGTTCCTTGGTTGTAGAGTTTCTCCAGACATTCAACAAAACTGAATCTGCCAGGTAGAGTCGATTAGTACTCCTTGCTCTTCTATCCAACTTCTCCAAATATTCCTTCGACATACCAATATCCGGTGTACTAGTAGTTTGTGTACTGGTAGGTTGTGTACTAGTAGCCCATGTGCTAGTAGACGGTGTACTAGTAGGTTGTGTACCAGGATCCACAACGATCCATTGTTCTTTGTCTACAAGAAGGTCCTCCATATTCAACTTCCATAGCTCAAAGATTTTACCATTGAACTTCTCTATCTTGATTCTAGAAGAGATTTCCATTCCTCTTTTTGCACTTAAATCACTACTGCAAAAGCTCCCACTAAACCCAAGTTTATCACAGACCCAGGATAAACTCGATCTACAGGACCGAGCCAAACCCTCAACAACAAAGGCATCCCTATGAAGCCAGAAATGAGCTATGATACCACTTGTAAATTTTAAACCTACAAAGTAAAGCAATGCATATAGATTCTTAAGCAAAACATAAATTAATCAATGGCTCATTCACATAGTACACTGAGATTTATACTGGAAACCCTCAATCGGTGAAACCTTTCTTATATTCATTATATCGAATTTCACCATTCACTATACAATATATATACAATGTTTTTAGGTATTCCGTACATACCAAAACCCTAATCCCTTAATCCAGGATTAATTTACAACACTGCTAACAATAGCAAAACCCACTACAAATATGAACTACTGCCCCCCCAAAACAAATTGGGGCACTTCCCCGGGCCACCACCCATTGTCGAACGTTGTGCGTAACCAGGGGGGGCATACCTGCCCCCACTGGGACCCCCCTAGGAAAGCGCCCAACACACATGACACACAGAAAGCACTAGTACGAGGGATTGTGAGACGCAATTGTCATATCCGACGCACCCACACACACACATGCAAAGAATATAACACATACCCAAAAAAATAGATGCCATTTGCGAAAGATATATTAGTCTTTTTGTTTTGAAAAACATGCAAAATTTTTACGACTGTACAGTCCGTACAGTGTTGATGTGGAAAATGACTATAGAGGTTGTATGACCATACCATGACATGGAAGGTACAGTGGCATGCAGACTGGGAAGACACATAGGATGGAAGGTGGATGAATTTTTGGTTGACACGTGGCATATATTTGGCTAATAACATGTTGTTGTGTGGCTCAGTATTGGGCTGCCATGTGGCACCCTTTCATTGGTTTATTGGTTGAATGGAAAAATTTCATGGACTCTGAGGGAGTCGAAACCATGACCTCCATTCTAGGCAGACGATTTGGCATGGTCGAGCTACCAACCTGCCCATGATATGGCTTAACTACCATAGTCTACATTTAATATTTAAACTTGAAACATTGTAATGTTGGGCGGAGTAAAGGGTTGGGGCCTAGGCCCAGCCCCAGATGAAGAATTTACCATGCGACCATTAGGATATGAACTTACCTTATACTATTGGCGTAGACTATTTTATGTATCTTTGTTTTAGTGTTAAGCCTGGAGCTACAATACGACCTTTATATATGACCACTACCATATGATATATAGTTTAAACTATTCGTGTGGATTGTGGGTTAGTGCCCAGTTGACCATGCTAGCCCGCCAACCTAGGCGTGCAAATGGAGGCATAATCTTGGCCTATGGTTCAATAAAAAGTCACATGGAAAGGGGTAGGTCCAGGACACATGGCCATAGCCACATGACCAGGGGCCGAAGGTTAAGGGGGCTAGAAAGTCATCGCTAATATTTGGACACTTGGACAATGTGCATGTGACCAGGAGCCCGCATGAAAGGGGATGCACCTTATTATTTTCAAAATAGTGGGTTTTTAACCATATATTATGATTTTTAGTGATTCTTGAGCCAATTTTAAGATATTTTGGCCATTATTGGGGGATTTGGAGCCCTTTTTTAGGCCAAATATTGGGGGGAAGTTTGGAGTTTGTTGCCAAATTCAAGCCTATATAAACCAGAGGTTCTTGGCAGTATTAAAGGTTGTTCAGAACAGGAAAATTATGGATAATTAAAAATCCAAAGCCATTTTTATGCAGGGAAGGCATTGAGGAGAGCAACTTTGTGGGCCATTTCTGGGAACTACGTTCATTCGTTTTCAGTGTTGTTAGTTTTGATGGGTTCTTAAGATCTATAATAACACAACCTAATCAGTTTGTAATCCATTTGGAAATTTTATGATGTACTTTTGAAAATTTGAACAGAAATAAGAAAGCCTCGCCCACTAAGACAAAGGCTCAGAGACGTAGGAGATATTGCCAAACTTTGTTATCAACTTTGTTTTTTCTTTATCCTTATTTCAAGATATATATATGTTATTATGGATTCCATGTTTCAGCATTAATTCTTCATCTTTCATCAATTTCCTAAATGGTTAATTAACTCATGTTTTAAAACTCAACCATAGTCTTTAAAAATATTTTTTTGGATCAAGTGGTATTAGAGCTAGTTGGCAGTTGTTTTTTGAGTTTGCATGATTACCAGGGAAAATATGGATCGTGGTGAAGGTGATCTTGTTGAAGAGAATCTTGATATTGGATCGAGAAAGATAAATTCTCAAAGTGAGAAGATGGCATTGGAAGAGGGACTTTCCCATGAGGAGAAAGAGTTTTGAAAGACTTTCTTTGCCATGTCGGAGATGATGAAGGTTTTATATGAGGATTACTTGGAATGAAAGAGACTGATTATAGGTGGATCTTTAAAGGTAAAAAATGAAGAAGGAAAGTATCCTCCTAAAACTCTTCCTTCACCTCCTTCTTCTCCATCAACTTCTTCTTCTTCAAGTTCAAGTTCCAAATCCACTGTAAGAAAACATTCCCATGAAAATAAACATGATATTCCTATACTGAAGCTTGATGTGAAATTTGAATTACCTATGTATGATGGTGAATTCAATGTAGAGAGGCTTGATAACTGAGTCAGATAGATGGAGGTTTATTGCAATGTGCAAAAAATCAAGGATGAGGCAACTCAAATCAATTTGGCATCTCTTCGTCTTCTAGACACAACAATCATCTAGTGACAAATAAAGTTGCAAAATGGCACGCAACAAGTGGGTAATGTATTTACATCATGTAAAGTGTTTGTTTATTCACTTAGAAAGTAATTTTGTCCTTTGGGTTATAAAGATAAAGCTTTAACTAAATGGAAAGGTCTTAAACTAAGAAAATGACAAACAATGAAAGAATACACTAATGGATTTCATAAGATAACATTAATGTTAGACATTCCATTACATACTCAAGACACTCTTATGAAGTATATAGGACATTTACCTGCAAACATTTGTAACACTTTGGACCTACCAATCTTGATGAGGTTTCTCTTCAAGCAACGTACAATAAATTAGGGAAAATAGGAGTTGGTGTATCAGGGGAATCATATTCGAGGAAAGAGGACAAAAGAAAGTGGATTGGAAAGAAAGAAAAATCAATGACAAGAAAGGAAGAGAAGCCCTCTTGCAAGCATTGGAAGAAAGAAGGGAATGATGAGGACCTCTTTTGGAAATTGCATCCTGAGAAAAGACCGAAGTGGGTCAAAGAGAGGAAAGGGAGGCAAATAGTTGCAACAAAAACATGATGAACAAAGTTGGGATGGTATAATATATATGATAGATTTTTTTTATTTTTATTTTAAATATTATTTTACTTTCATCGAACACCCACTTAAATCATCCACATCAGAGACACTTATTGTAATCTGGCATGTCACTGTTATGTATTAGGAGGGTGATATTTATTTTAACTTTTTATAAAAATATTTTGGTGTTTACAGTTTTTCTATTAGTGTATTAAAGTTTAATTTGATTAATCTAATTTTGATTATATAATTTTGATTTTTATAAAATATTATTTTTAATATATATAACATAATTGGAAGAGTCTTTGAAACTAGTTCTCTTCTACCAAAACCGTCAATGGCTGCCAAATTCCTTTTATCTTTCATCGAACACCCACTTAAAGTATTTACTTTATTTTTTTAGAAAAGTATTTTGGTATTTATATATGACATAGCTTTTTTTAATTTATATAACTTTATTAAAGTTTAATTTAATTATATAATTTTGATCTTTATAAAATACTATTTTTAATCATCAACACCTCGCTGGTGGGGAAATATTAGACAATTATTGTGATTTGGCATGTCACTGTTATGCTTACCATATATGTCAATAAACATGTAAAATAAACTAATGGGATGAAGGATATGTATGATCAGGGTGATATTTATTTTAATTTTTAAGAAAATAATTTTGGTGTTTATCTAGGTGATAGTTTTTTTAATTAGTGTATTAAAGTTTGATTTGATTAGTCAAATTTTGATATTTATAAAATAAAATTTTCAATATATATGATATTTTTAATGTGAGAATGGAGGTTTCCACAATTAGTCATAATGTTGTAAAAAACTTCTAGATAATGAAACCTCCCACACAATTTTTATCCAAAACCTTTTTACAACAATTTTTTTTTTTTTAACATTATTTTTAATATTCATAATTTTTGATTTTGTATTTTTTATTATATAATATTAATTTTCATCAAAAATTGTTTATTTACCATTATTATTTAAAATTATTATTTAGGATAGTTAATACACTCAATATGTGTAGGGGGTTTAAATCAACATACTATAATATATGGAAAATGTTCACTTTTAACCTTCTTGTTTTTATGTGATTATATTGTCATTTTTTCTTCTATTGTGGAGAACATGAGTGGACCTTTCTTCCTAGAAATTGTGGGCTTAGAAGTCCATGATCATTTATTGGTCATGCACAAATAATATTGTCAAAAGAGTTAGGGTAAATAGGGATTATAAGGATTACATGAGACATATTATGCTTGGGAGGATTAATGGTAAATTGTTTATTTACCATTACTATTTAAAATTATCATTTAGGATAGTTAATACACTTCATATGCTTGGGGGGTATAAATTAACATATTTTCGTGTATGGAAAATGTTCACTTTTAACCTTCTTCTTTTTATGTGATTATATTGTTTTTTTTCTATTATGGAGAACATGAGTGGACCTTTCTTCCTAGAAATTATGGGCTTAGAAGTCTACGATCATTTATTGGTCATGCACAAAGAATATTTTCAAAAAGGTTAGGGTAAATAGGGATTAGAAGGATTACATGAGACATTTTTTAAATGGTTTATGGGATACAGGTTAATGGTTATAAGGATTAGATAAATGTTATTTTAGTTCAGAGTTAGGGGTTTTTAGGGTTATCATGGTTTAGGTTTATAGAAGTAATATGGATTATGGGTTATATGTATTATGTTTTAGGGGTTACAAAATGTACATGGGTTTGTTATATATTGTTGGAAATACTAGAACAACTGAGAGGGGGGGGTGAATCAGTTGTTTATAAGCTTAAACAATTTTATGCATTTTAATTTATTATTAAGATTTCTTCATGTGTCATCAACCAATCATACAGCATATGGACAGTAAGAGTAAAGATCATCAGTCACACATAAAATACACACAGATACACATTTTCACGAGGAAACCCATAAAGGGAGAAAACCTCTTCTTCCTCGAAATGATAGGTAGTCTTTTTCTGATCTGTACATCATTTACAACTGAGCACCAACTCAATGTGAGGCTGCTACCTCTGTTTTACAAGCTACAACTTGCTTGAGAGCTCCAACTCTCTGGTTTCTCTAGCACCTACTAGAAGGAAGCACCAACTCCCTGAAAACTCTAGCACCAACTGGATGGAATCACCAACTTCTAGTTACACAGGCTCCAACCTGCATAACAGAGAACATCTGTTCTCCCTAGCACCACCCTACCACCCTAGTTTCACTGGCTGCAACCAGATGGAAGCTACAACTTCCTTTGTTCAAGCACCCACTTGAACTTCTGAGGACAACAGTCCTCCCGAGCACCTCCCAACCTCCCTAGAATATAAATGATTAAATAAACATTCAATTTTACAGATAGGTCAATTCATACCAATTTTACCTTGTTCTGTAAATCATGTCTTCTGCTGCTTGCTCTATCTTTTTGCTATGCTTCTGCTCAGCTCTATCGTTCTGCTCTGCTTCTGTTCTGCTCTGTCACTCTTCTCTGCTTCTGTTCTGCTCTATCGTTCAATTTCATGCACAACATATTCTCCTTTCTCCTTTCTAACTGTTTCGTTCTTTTTCCATTCAGAACTCCCCCCCCCCAAAAAAAATTTAGTCTCCCTCGTTTTCTTTTATACATCATTCCTTAACGATTCCACTTCCCCTTCCAATGGGAAATCCGAGGACATCTGTCTTGGAAACTGAAACACTAACCAATTCATCATCATAAGTCCGTTTCACTCAACAGATTCATAACTGAAGTGTTAAAGTGTGAGGAACAACAACAACCCTCTTATCAATGCTTGATCCAACGGTTCAGATCCCATCGGGATTTCACTCATCACGAATTCGGCATTCTCATTGTCGATATGCACATGTACTCAGATCCCCCGATTCTCCGATTCCCGATATCCTCCTTTCTGAGCTTTAGCCCCTTCTGGCTACACAATGGTTCATGTGACCGTCTATCATGTGACTGTCACCATACCTCTCGTCGGGGTTTCGGGGTTTCGCACTTCCTGATGTCAAGAGTTTCTCACCTCTCCAATCCCCGATTAACGATGCGCCCCTTTCCACGTGCTAGCCCTACTGGCTATAGGCCTTGGCCCCATAAGACCTTCAACACATGACCTCGATCAAACCTCTCATCGGGGTTTCGGCGTTTTCGATGTCACTAGGCACATGCCTCCAGGATTCCTGATCCCCGATTTCCCGATGATAGAGATCAACGGTCCATATCTCATTCTTAATCCAACGGCCGTGATTACATCGAAAAATCGCATATCACGATTTCGGAGTTTCTGTTGCAGTGTGTTCTTGACATATCAAAGTCCCGATTGCTGATGCCTCTGCTGACATGACACGTGATTTGGCACGTGTTAGATCCTGCCACGTGTCACTCTGATTCATGAATTGTATATGCCTGAAGTGTTAGATCTTCCTGACACTTGTCATTACCTGGTTGTGCCACGTGTCCCTAGGTGACGTGGACTGCTGTCGTGAATTAGATCGACGGTCTAGATCACATGTTGATCTGAAGGTTCAGATTCAGTCGAGATTTTGCATATCGCGAAATCGGGGTTTTCGTTGTCAAGTGAACTTTGCATATTGAAATCCCGATCCCCGAATCTCCGATGTTTTATCTCGCTCGCAACTTTTGCAGATCTGACAGTTGTCGTCCTTTCGGGAAATTTGGATGGGATCCAATGATCATTGGATCTCTGTCTTCCTTCTTCTCTGTAAACTCTTGCTGCGCGCATTTTCTTCATTGTTGTTCCTCCCGTTGCTTTTATTCTTCTTATCCCGCCATATCCACTGTTTCCATTAATGACAACAATCATCAACACGCATTCGTTGCTTGTTCAATATTTGCCAACAATCTCCCCCTTTGGCATTGATGGCAACACTTCCATTCAGCCTTCAGACTTCAACTCTCCTCTGCATTCGACCATTCAGACTCTCCTCTGTTATCTAAACATTTTGAACTCGACTCCTTTCTCCCCCTTTGACATCAATGTCAAAGAAGACACATTCTTCCACTGATCTTGTTGCAGAACATACTCCCCCTGTCATCTATAAACATTTGGTAAATTCACCAGATATTCAATAAGCACTCCCCCTTACCAGGTGCACATATTAGACACAAGAGTCTGTAACCTCCAAATTTTGACGAAGATATCCAAAAGGGGTCGCAGCTAATGGTTTAGTGAAAATATCAGCAATTTGTTCTGTAGAGGGTATATAATTCAGTTGAACAATCCTGTTTGATACTTGTTCTCTGAGAAAGTGATACTTTATAGGAATATGATTAGTTTTGGAATGGAGAATAGGATTCTTAGAGACACTTATGGCACTGGTGTTATCACAACGAATTGGAATAGGGTCAGTGTAGGTTACCTTCAAATCTGCAAGAGTTTGTATCATCCATAAGATCCGTGTGCAGCAAGTAGCAGCAGCAATGTATTCTGCCTCTGTAGTGGATAA
>JZKD02S0326515.1:81909-118835 GCA_000966675.3 Picea glauca
TCAAGCACCCACTTGAACTTCTGAGGACAACAGTCCTCCCGAGCACCTCCCAACCTCCCTAGAATATAAATGATTAAATAAACATTCAATTTTACAAATAAGTCAGTTCATACCAATTTTACTTTGTTCTATAAATCATGTCTTCTGTTGCTTTCTCTATATTTTTGCTATGCTTCTTCTTAGCTCTATCGTTCTGGTTTGCTTCTATTCTGCTCTGCTTCTGTTCTGCTCTGTCATTCTTCTCTCTTATGTTCTGCTCTATCGTTCAATTTCATGTGCAGCATATTCTCCTTTCTCCTTTCTAACTGTTTCGTTCTTTTTCCATTCAGAACTCCCCCCCAAAAAAAAAAAATCAGTCTCCCTCATTTTCTTTTATACATCATTCCTTAACAATTCCACTTCCCCTTCCAATGGGAAATCTGAGGACATCTGTCTTGGCAACTGAAACACTAACCAATTCTTCATCATAAGTCCGTTTCACTCAACAGATTCATAATTGAAGCGCTAATGTGTGAGGAACAACAACAACCCTCCGATCAATGCCTGATCCAACGGTTCAGATCCCATCGGGATTTCACTCATCGCGAATTCGACATTCTCATTATTGATATGAACATGTACTCGGAACCCCCGATTCTTTGATTCCTGATATACTCCTTTCTGAGCTTTAGCCCCTTCTGGCTACACAATGGCCCATGTGACCGTCTATCATGTGACTATCACCATACCTCTCATCGGGGTTTCAGGGTTTCTCACTTCCTGATGTCGAGAGTTTCTCACCTCTCCAATCCTCGATTACCGATGTGCCCCTTTCCACACGCTAGCCCTGCTGGCTATAGGCCTTGGCCCCATAATACCGTCAACACATGACCTCGGTCAAACCTCTCATCAGGGTTTCTGCGTTTTCGATGTCACTAGGCACATGCCTCCGGGATTCCCGATCCCCGATTTCCCGATGACGGAGATCAACGGTCTAGATCTCATTCTTAATCCAACAGCTTTGATTACATCACAAAATCGCATATCACGATTTTGGAGTTTCTGTTGCAGTGTGTTCTTGACATATCAAAGTCCCGATTGCTAATGCCTCTGCTGACGTCACACGTTATTTGGCACGTGTTAGATCCTGCCACGTGTCACTCTGATTCATGAATTGTATATGCCTGAAGTGTTAGATCTGCCTGACACCTGTCATTACCTGGTTGTGCCACGTGTCCCTAGCTGACATGGACTGCTGTCATGAATTAGATCGATGGTCTAGATCACATGTTGATCTGACGGTTCAGATTCATTCGAGATTTTTCATATCGCGAAATCGGGGTTTTCATTGTCAAGTGAACTTTGCATATTAAAATCCCGATCCCCGAATCTCCAATGGCTTATCTCCCTCGCAACTTTTGCAGATCTGACGGTTGTCTTCCTTTCGTGAAATTTGGATGGGATCCAATGATCACTGGATCTCTGTCTTCCTTCTTCTCTGTAAACTCTTGTTGTGCACGTTTTCTTCAATGTTGTTCCTCCTGTTTCTTTTATCCTTCTTATCCCGCCATATCCATTGTTGCCATTAATGACAACAATCATCAACACGCATTCGTTGCTTGTTCAATATTTGCCAACATATATATGATAGATTTTTGCAATTATATGGTTTCTATAAATTTAGGTGATGCAGGAGTATCACTCCACCTCAAAAAATGTGCCAGCGCATCAGAAAAACAGTAAATCAATGCACATGGAGGAACGGGTTCTAAGGGAAGAGAGGCACCAACCCTCTCATTTTGAACCCAAATTCAAAATTTTTGATGTAAGTAAATGGATTTAAATGTTGTAAGGCTCAAGGAAATCCGAGACATGTTCCTTTGTACATGCTTCATGTGAAATCACCTTTAATCACTGATAGGTAGCTAGGCTTAGTTCTGGTTCAAACTAGTTGTCCATTGATTATAATTGAATGCAATCCATTGTGAGTAGGTAGTTGGAGGGAAGGCTCAAGGAGCCCCTCTCTTGTAAAATTTCATTGTATAACAATTGGTTAGTGTCAAAAGTTGTTGATGAGCGAGTCAAGAGAGCTCAAGAGAGGAGAGGAGAGAAAATGTTGAAGACTTTGTTCCAGTCCAAAATTTGTAAATATTTTTATAGAAACATTCAAATATAATACAAAAGTAGTTTTTCCTACATATGAGGTGTCTGTGATTTTATGTGTGATGAATGTTTAGTATTTGAATGTTTCCTATGTTTATTTATGGATGTTATAGATGTGCAATTAGGTTACATTTGCAGGTTTAGATAGACTTCTCTATCTTTGTGAATTTATGAGTGTTATGGGTTCTTAGGCTTGTGGAAGGAGTGCACACCAGATTTAGAGAAAATTCTATGAATCTAGTGCAAGGACCGCACTTGAACTCTCTTTCATGTTTAGATAAGAGTGTTCCAAGTGGGCACACCAGAGAAACCTCAACCTTAGAAGAAGGGAAAATTGTGCAAGGAGTGCTCATCAGAGTTGTTGAACACTATGAAGATGACATACACAGAGAGAACAAGGAGTGTACAAGTGAAATTTTAAGAGTTCACGTTTCAAGAGGTGAAGCCATGCAAGGAGGGCACAAAGCCAAACCACTTCTATAATGTTTTTCAATCTCATGAAAATGAGCGAAGAAGTGCCAGGAGGGTATAGGAAATCATTTGGAGAGAAAAAAGGGTTGCGATCCTAGAAGTTTGAGTGAGTTCAAGCTTAGGAAATATAGTATAGTTGTGCATAGAAGACCAGTGCAATAAGTGCACCTGGACAATACTTGGAAAGTGTTGAAAAAACCTGAGGAAGACATACTAAAAGCATGCACTGGGGCCTAACTCCCATGAAGTGACAAAGCTCAGGAGGAGTAGTGTTTTTCCAAGAATGCAAACCAAGGCCAAGAACATAGCCTTGCAGGAGAAAGGTTCAAAGGCTAAGTCTTTGAAATTATTAAGTTTAAAAAATCATTCATCTGAACAAAAAGCGTAGCAGTAGAGAGGAGAAGCTACAACAATCATTGGATGGGTTGTTAGGATCAATTTGGGTCGTTAGATTAGATCCCAAGAAGAAGGAGGAGTGTGTACAGCGGATAATAGATCACAATAATTGGATCTACGTGTGAGGATCAAAATTCATCTCATAAAGGTAATCTTCATAGGGTTTAACCCTCTACACACTTTGAACTTCATAAGTTTGGAGGTTTTTCAAATTTTCTGTTTTGGAGGAGACATGATCCTCGAAGTCCCAGGATCTGGAGTAAATCGACGTTGTCAAATTTAGAGGACATGTGTCCATCGATCAAACATATCTAGAAGATCAACAATATAGGAGAGCATAGGCGTAGGAAGGTTGAAGACTCCCAAAGATTCGAAGAGTGGACTGCATCTGGGTCATCGAATGTAAAGGGACACATGGCTCTAGATCTTGAAGTTTAGTGACTTGGTACTCTAGAGGGATGGAGTTATAATTTGAACTGATTCAAAAGCTTGCAGAGCTCCAAAGGCCAAAGTACATTGTGGTCATTGGCGTAGGAGGACACATTTCAAAGGATCATTAGGGCCGGAGGTATAGTACTCCATAGCAATCAAAGTGTAGGATCGAGGGGACTCCCAAAGCTTCGAAGAGTCGAAGTCCATCTCAATCGTCCATTTGAGAGGGATCTGTGTGATCAGAATGGAGGAAGTCTCGAAGTTCAACATTTTAGGGAATTATAGGTGATGTGCAGTGGAGAGCTCTGAAGTCGCTGAGCCTGGAGTCAACAATGTAGCATCCCACTCTTGCACACACTGAGTGGACTTATTCTTTGAGGACACTTGCTCACAAGTGATTTGGATTATTATACTATTAAACATTTGATTTGATTATGAGGTGTTATGGGTTGATGACATGTTGTTTTGTTGCATTGACTTAGACAGGTCTATTGAATCAGTTTTACTGAGTGTGCAGTATTTTGGACCTCAAGGATGCAGAGGCATTGATGGAATCCCTTAGACTCTGGATCAAGTTGGGGAGTGAACTGTTGGGGTTTTATTGTTTTATATGTGATATTAGTGCATCTGATTAGATGATATGTTTATGGATATATTTCTGAAATGATTCATTGATGATGGAGGCTAATGATATCTTTTCAAATAGACTCACATGTGGAGTAGAGGGGTCACACAGGACTACCAGAGATGTTGAGGGAGAGGTGTGGAAAAAATCCCTGCCACAGCCTACTAGCACTCCCACCGTGGCTCGAACTATAGGTTAACGATTACCTAGTTAGAGAGGACCCATGATGTCGTGAGGGTAGACTGTGATAGTTGCTCATGATTATTCTAAGTGGCATGCAATAAGGAAGGGGCCTGATTCTGTAGAGGCGCTTAGTCTCCCAAAAGATCATCTGGCAGAGTATTGACTCCAAGGGTTTTTTATCTCTACCAAGTTATTCAAGAGGCGAGTGGTGCCCTTGGAGCACGTGGTGTGTTCTAAAGGGCACATCGTGCAAGACAAATGGAAAGAGGTGAGTGGCACCCTTGGAGCATGTATTGCATCCTGAAGGACACGTCATGCAAGAGAAACAGAAAGAGGCAAGTGGCACCCTTGGAGCACCTAGTGCATCCTGAAGGGTGCGTGAAGTTGTTATTTAATAATTGGATTAACCTAGATGGATTTAGAATGACTAACGTGTTAAGGAATATTTAAAACTTTTCCCCTAATAAAATGTCGCCTAGCCTAAGAAGATAAAGACTAGATCTAAATTATCCTGGTGGTAAAATTTTATTTATTTATTTAAAAAATAATAATAATAATATATCTATATATATATATATATATATATATATATATATATAATAGAAACTAATAATAATCTTCATTAATTTTGTTGCAAGAAGGGGGGTAATAAATTAAATTAATATATAAAAATCTTGTGGGATAAAACGTAAAAAGGGGAAATAATTGTTTTACTATATTATGCTAGTTAAAAAAAATTATTCATTAAAAAGAAAAAGGGTAAGTTTATGCACATGCCTTTTTTAGTTTAATTAAAAAGGGGAAAGAGGGAAATCTAAAATAATTAGGAAACTAGGAAAAAGCTGGAAACATAAAAATAAAGGGGAAACACAAGGAAAAAACCAGATAGTCTAACTTAGTAAGTTATCTAGCTTTTAAGAACTTTCTAATTTAAACTCAACTAGTAAATTAATAAGGGGGAAAGTGTTTAAAACTTGTAAGGGGATATGGGGACACCTAGGACCGATTCTAGGAGTGCCTTTAGGTCAGTGAGGGAAATAGGGGTAATTAATTAATTAATGAAATTAATTTTTGGAGGATTGAAGGGAATGGGTGACACATGTACGGGGAAGATTTTTATGAAATAATTTATTAAACATTAAATTAAATGGGATTTTGGAAAAGTAAGGGACTTCAAAACTCTATATAATGGAGGGAGGAGAAGCATGATGCATCTCTTTTGTTTTTCATAATGTTACGCTGGAAAAATCTATACTTGACTAACTTAGCTTGTGGGAGTTGGGATACCCAGCTTGGTGAGGAGTGGTAGCTTAGCCTTGCGAGGTGAGCTGGGAGCTAGCTGATTTTATGGTTAGTGTGTGTGGCCTTTTTTCATCTTGAGGGACTAAGAGGGAAGAAGAGTACCCCTATTTTTGGCTATGAGGTACCAGTGAAGTCTCATCAGTCGGCAAGAGGGATTTGCATGAAGTGCATGGAACATCAACTCAGAGCGAGCAATTGGGAAACGATACGCTTCATCATTTCTGCATGGTAGATTGTTAGTATGAATTATGATTTTAGTTTTGTATGTTTAATTCTGTAAATAAAATGATTGTATTAGCATTCTAGGGGATGACATAAATTTTCCCCACAACCTTTAGCTTGATGTTGATTTCCCAGGGCCTTCAATCCCTGCATGTCTTGACTGTCTTGGGGTTGATTGACTGTGATGATTGTGGTTTATTTTTTCCTTCATCCCTAGGTCCTCACTCTATTCTTGAGCAGTCGGCCAGGAGCCTAATCTATGGTCATCACTTCGGTGTTAATAGACCTATAGATCTCAATGTCCTTCTTTTATGTGCGTGGATGATGAGAAAAGGATGTTCCTGTCATCTGTCCACCTCTATTGTTTGTCCTTGTCTGATTGTTGGTCATGCATCTTCTAACAAAACAAAATTATGTGTATGTACTTCCTTGCATCCTTTTTGGTTTCTCTCTGTGCTTTTTTTTTTCTACACACCTTAAGGGCTTCACCATGGATTTTATCTGCGCTTTGGATGATATAATCGCTGTGATCATTTCAATGACTTTCCCAATGGATCTTTGCATTTTGTTTCCCTATCTGTGTTTTTCCTCTTGGTTACTTTCATAATTTTCCATTATCAAGACTAGAACCATGCATTTTAGGACTACATTTTTGGCCACTGGATGTGATTGAGATTTACCCTTGTTACTCTAGCAATTTTCTTATTATTTAATGACATAAAATATGTAAATTAACTTATGGTACATTTGCACAACGATTTTCCTTATATATTAATGATGGCAATGTAAATTCCCTTATTGTACATTTTCACAATGATTTTTCTTATATATTAATGATGGAAATGTAAATTTCTTTCTGGTATGTTTTCACAATGATTTTTCTTATATATTAATGATGACAATGTAAATCCCCTACCGGTGCATTTTGTACAATGATTTCGCTTGTATCTTAATGACAACAATGTAATCCCCTTCTGGTGCTTTTTGTATTGTTATCTTGCTTATATATATATGACGATGAATGTGATTCCCTCTCATGTGCATGCACAACATTTTTGCGTATTTATGATGCAGGAGCATCACTCCATGTCAGTCAGTAGCCAGCCAGCCACGTCAGCGCGCATGCATTCAAAGCTAAAGGGAGGCTCAGCCTCATTTAAATTTGAAATGAATGTAATTGAATGTGCTTAGGCTGCTGAGCCATGGAAGCCGTGCCTTTGAGCAATCGTTAGGTAGATCGGCTTTAATGCTAGATCGGCTGAGATCTAGATCCAGATGCTGGACTAGACAGCCATTGAATGTAATTCATTAGAGTAGGTAGACCTAGAGGGAAGCACTCGATGAGCCCCTCAGGTAAAAGAGATTTTTAGATATCATTTTGAGGTGTGATGGTTGTATGAGAGAGCCAGAGAGAGCTCAGAGGAACACCATTTATAATGATACAGACATTTTTCCATTTTTAATACAAACAACCGTTTTTCTTGCATGTCGTTCTATCTTATATGGTTGTCTGTGAGTGTTCCTTTTATGTTGTGAATGTATGATTGTTAATGCATTATGCAGGAGTTTGTTTGATTTTAGGTTGAAGGTCTTTGAGGCTTCATACCAGGAGGGTGTGACAGAATGCTGAGGGTTCTAAGAGCCGGTGCACTGAGGATGCACTTCTGAACTTTGAGGAGTCGGATAAAGACATGCTGAGGCACAGGACTGGAATCATCAACTCAGGAAAAAGACCTTTGAGGTTGTTGAACACCTCAAGAGGCAAGCCTATGTGGTTGAGACACAGTTGCAAATAGAACTTTTCTGTAAGTTCTGTAGGGCTCTGCCAGGTGGGCATTGAGCATACGCACGGGTTGCGTTGGAGAAGAACTCTGCTAAGAGTTTGAAGGAAGACCAGAATCACTGAGGATTCTGAGGAGCTCTGCCAGGAGGGCATTGAGCGGGTGCAAAGGGTGCACATAGGGAACTCATAACTGTTGAACATTCTATGGGAGAAGATACTCCACAGGAGGGCGTCGAGAAGGTGTGCAGATATGCACAGAAGGTGAAGAAAACTCTTTGAGTTCTAGAGCTGAAAGAAAAGTCCACTGAGGGACCTTTACTGCTTTGCTGAATACCCAGAGAGACTCAGCAAGAGGTCATTGGAGAAAATATTCAGCCAAGAGGCCTTGATTCTCCATCTGTGGGAGAAGGAAGGAAGGCAAAATCCCTCAAGGGGTCTGAGCATTCGTGGGAAGCTTAGGAGAAACAGCACTGTAGGTGCAGAAAGACTCTGCAGAGACACAGGAGTCAAAGAATCCTCAGAGGGTTCAAAAGAAGGAGAAATCTTAGGAAGGGAAGCGTTGTATACGCGCAGCAAGACTCAAGTTTGAGGAGCTCCCAGAGGGAATAGGCAAAGGTCAAGGCCTTTCGAAATTCAAATTTCTTCCAAGTCTGGGAAGAAGGCGCGAAGGAGCTCAGGGGGGAGCAATGATAGTCGCAAGATCAACAGGAAGACATATATGAACTATCGGTCTCACACGTCTAAGAAGGTGCACAAGAGAGTGCATACGACAAATGATCTGAGCCATCAGATTTGGGGAAGAAATCCTGACAGTCGTTGGATCGGGAGAAGCTGTGCAAAGTTTACGTGTAGGAGTAGGTGTGCAGGAAGCTTGGGAGGAGAAACATTGGCCATTAGATTAGCCGATAGAATCTGGACCATTCGTTGGGAGTGGACGCGTGTCACGAGATTACCCACATCGGGAACTCGGGCACCGGAGGTTGGAAAATGAAGTCATTCAACTTCATGAGTGATGAGGAGGTGAGAGCTCCATGTTGTGGGGCCTAGCTGATGTCATCTTGGGATATCAGCACTCAAGAATGGCATGGGGCCACAAGATTCGCCAAGCAGACTAGTGGCACCTCACATCTCTGAAGCTCGTGAGTGGAAGAGCCAAGGATTGGGTGTTAAAGGTTGCAAGGTGTGAGGACACGAGGTAGAGAAGTGGCTAGAAGAAAGGAGCCATCCATCTGGAGAGGACAAGTGGTAGAGATCTCGATGATCTCGTGAACTCGGAGTTCGCAAAGTGAAGGCCCAATTGTTGGGTGTCCAAAATCATGAGGACACGAGGTGTGAGAAGATTTGAGCCATCCGTTGGCAGAGGGCACGTGGCAGAGATCGAGAGATCTCATGAATTCAGGAGTTCACAAGGTGAACGCTGAATTACATGGCACTCAAAGTCGCGAGGCGCAAGGATGCTAAGTGGAAAAGTAGCGAGGAGATATGGATCGTCCATTTGAGAGGACGCGTGTAGAGATCGAGAGATCTCACGAGCTCGAGAGTTCGCAGGTTGAAGGCCCAAGTGTTGGGTGTCCCAAGTCATGAAGATGTGAGGGGCGAGAAGGGGATAGCCATTGGATCTAGATCAGGGAGGACCATTGGATCCGCATGTAGGATCGTGCATCGGAGCCTCGGAAGAAAAGGCTCGAGAGTTTGGTCACGGGGATCGCAAGGTCGCGAGGAGCGAGATTCTGACCGTTAAGAGGACAGGTGGCCATAACAAAGCGGCAAAGTGGAATATAGGTGGCACGAAGACCTTAGAATCTCACCACGAGAAGTCCTGAAATATTGGCACCAGTATTCATGATCCTGCGAGATGCGAAGTCTTGGCGAGATAGAGGCCGTTGGAAAGTCAACTCACGTGCGCCTCAGCACTTCGGCACATTGGGTGTCGAAAGTGGGAAAATCAAGAGCTTGGTATAGCGATCTGCGAGGTCATGAGGGAGGTAAGGCCACGGTCATAGAGGCGTGGTTGTATGCGACTGGAGCTAAGCTCAGGAGGGCTCGCGTGTGAAAGGAGTTCATCACAAATCATGGATTTGAGAGGACTGTGACTCTCGACAACGGGAACCGCGAAACCCCAAACCCTGATACTTGAGTTAGGGATAACCTCGATAAAGTGCAGAAGGCCGAGGGGTGGAAATAAGGACCTGTGGAACGTGTATTTCATAGTGATCCCACTCAAGGGATATAAAGAGCCTCTTCGGCTTAGCAGAGGGGATTTTGAGAATGATCATGTGTGTAGGAGGTCAGGTAAAGAGACCCTGCGGGGTGATAGGTTGGAAATATTTCCATCAAGTGGTATCAGAGCACAAATTCTTGTCTGTATACTTTAGGAAAGAGAGGGAGCGAGGAGAAAAGAGAAGACAGAGCACGATATTCACATCAGGTGATATCAGAGTGGGAATCTGTTTGTATATTACAGACAAAGGAGTAGGAAGCAGACAGAGCATTGGAGGACTCTGTAATGATTGTTTGCAGGTAGGCAACAATAAAGGAGACAGTCAGGGAGACTGTAGGAGGATGAAGCTGAGCACTCAGGATTGCAGGAGTGACAGCAATAGTTTTTCGAGAGAGGCAGACAGGGACAATAAGATGGCTACTGAAGGCCATAGAAAGAAGAAAAGCAAGGCATAAAAGCTTGCCGAATGGGATGAAGAAGAGACTAGAAATCTCTATGAATTAAAGGCAGACATAGAGAAGCTCAAACTGCGGATGAGGCAGGATAAGAAAGCCAAGCTGAGGTGGGCTTATGAATGGGCCATGCAGAAGGAAAAGGAAAAGTGGCCAGTCAGGGAGTTGATGGTCAAAAGACAGCGCAGGTTGTTGAGAAAATGGTTGAGGTATGCTGAAAACCTCAAGGCCACAGAAGAAAAGATGATTTGTCACTATTGGCCAGAGACTGGGAAAAGTCTCGATGATTGGGATGATGAAGAAGATAAATTGGGATCGTCTGAGGATCTCATAGACTGCCAGGAGAGCAACGGAAGGTTTCCATATTTTCAGGTCGGCAAGGGAACATAAATGAGATCGGATGATGATCTCAAAGACTGCCATGAAGGCAGAGAAGCAGAAGTTCCAGTTTTCCAGGAGGGAAACAAGTTGATATCAGCTGAGGATCTCATATACTGTCAGGAGGAAAGCCAAGGAATTTCACATTGTGAGCAGGGCAATGATGAGAGATCACTGAGGGATCTCAAAGACTACCAGGAGGGCAGTGGAAGCATCGAAGACTGCTAGGAGGGCAGAGATGAACCTTTGAGACAATCTGAGTGTCTCATGGACTCGGAGGAGAGTTCAATTTAGAAAGGAGTGCTGATGAAGATGGGATCGGTTGATCTCATAGTCTGCAAGGTGAGAAACAGAAGCATCCCATATTGCCAGGTGGGCAGGGATGAGTAGACGAGACTGTCTGAAGGTCTCATAAACTCATAAATGAGTTGGAATCAGCCAGGGGAGATGACAGAGCCAGTGAGCTCAAAGGTGAATTTGGATCAGCAGGTGCAGTTGACAGAGGTGGAGGATCAGGATGATCTTCTGAGGATTGGGGGAATTAGAGTATTCCTACCATATTCCCTGGAGGAGGCAAAAAATTTTGTTGCAGATGATACAACAACAGCAGGGGAACAGTCAGCTAGGATTGTCAAAAGGAAATTGGAGCAGACATTTGAGACTGCCCAAGCGGATGAAGGGAAAGGGAATGAGCATCCTGAGGAATGGCTCAATGATTTCAGCCAGCAAGCTGAGAGTGTTGTAGCACTGAAGCTGACAACAGAGGAAACCAAGGAGCAGGCAAGTAAATTTATCACTCCATGGGAGAAGGAGCTAGAGATGCTGGAGGATTGGTTAAACAATCCAGAGCCAGCAAGAGAACTGGCATAATTTGAGCTATCACGGAAGATGACTGAATAGCAAGTCAGTCAAAGGGAGACTGTAGGATTGAAGTCTGTAGCAGAGTGGCAACTCGAGGCCACAAATGAAGATGAAGATGAAGAAGATGGCATGGGAGATCATAGTGATCTTCTCGATGGCCAAAAAGTTTTGCAGCTGAGGAGACTGCAAAAGCAGATCCAACCACTGGAGAAGCTGGATGAAGTGATGGAGGAGATCAGGGAGCTGATGGTAAGATCAACGCAGACTACTAGCGAAGAGAAGTTGGGCAGAGAAAAGGCAGCAGTAGCAGCAGCGCATCAGAAGCAGCAACAGCACTAGAATGGAGCAGATGGAAATCTCTAGAGACTTATTTGGGATCCAAGAGGATTTCCAACAGCCCAGAGGGGAAGATCATGAGAAGGAGTTCATGATTTGTGCAGCTATGAAGTATGATGCAAGAGCATCGCTCCATGTCAGTCAGCGGCCAGCCAACCACGTCAGTGCGCATGCATTCAAAGTTGAAGTGAGGCTCAACCTCATTTAAATTTGAAATGAATGTAATTGAATGTGCTTAGGATGTTGAGCCATGGAAGCCATGCCTTTGAGAAGGCGTTAGGTAGATCGAATTTAATGTTAGATCGACTGAGATATAGATCCAGATGCTGGACTAGACAACCATTGAATGTAATTTATTAGAGTAGGTAGACCTGGAGGGAAGCACTCAATGAGCCCCTTAGGTAAAAGAGATTTTTATATCTCATTTTGAGGTGTGATGGTTGTATGAGAGAGCCAGAGAGAGCTCGAAGGAACACCATTTGTAAATATACAGGCATTTTTCCATTTTTAATACAAACAACAGTTTTTCCTGCATGTCATTCTGTGTTATATGGGTGTCTGTGAGTGTTTCTTTTATGTTATGAATGATTGTTAATGCATTCTGCAAGAGTTTGTTTGATTTCAGGTTGAAGGTCTTTGAGGCTTCATACCAGGAGGGTGTGACAGAATGTTGAGGGTTCTGAGAGTTGGTGCACTGAGGATGCACTTCTGAACTCTGAGGAGTCAGATAAAGACGTGTTGAGGAACAGGATTGGAATCATCAACTTATGAAGAAGACCTTTGAGGTTATTGAACACCTCAAGAGGCAAGGCTGTGTGGCTGAGACACAGTTGCAGATAGAAATTTGTTGTAAGTTCTGTAGGGCTCTGCAGGTGGGCATTGAGCATACGCACGGGTTGCATTGGAGAAGAACAATGCTAAGAGTTTGAAGGAAGACCAGAATAACTGAGGATTCTGAGGAGCTCTGCTAGGAGGGAATTGAGTGGGTGAAAAGGGTGAACAGAGGGAACCCAGAACTGTTGAACATTCTGTGGGAGAAGATAATTCGCAGTAGGGCGTCGAGAAAGTGTGCACATAGGCACAGAAGGTGAAGAGAACTCTTTGAGTTCTGGAGCTGAAAGAAGATTCCATTGAGGGACCTTTACTGGGTTGCTGAATACCCAAAGAGACTCAGCAAGAGGTCACTGGAGCAAATAGTCAGCCAAGAGGCATTGATTCTCCATCTGTGGGAGAAGCAAGGAAGGAAAAATCCCTAAAGGGGTCTTAGCATTCGTGGGAAGCTCAGGAGAGACAGCACTGTAGCTGCGCAAAGACTCTGCAGAGACACAGGAGTCAAAGAATCCTAAGAGGGTTTAGAAGAAGGAGAAATATTAGGAAGGGCAGCGTTGTATATGCACAGCGAGACTCAAGTTCGAGGAGCTCACGGAGGGAACAGGCAAAGGTCAAGGCCTTTGGAAATTCAAATTTATTCCAAGTTTGGGAAGAAGACGCGAAGGAGCTTAGGGAGGAGCAGCGACAGTCATAAGATCGACAGGAAGACAGATCTGGACCGTGGGTCTCACACGTCCAGGAAGGTGCACAGGAGAGCGCACAAGACAAATGATCTGAGCCATTAGATATGGGGAAGAAATCTCGATAGTCATTGGATCGGGAGAAGTTGTGCAGAGGTTACGCACAGGAGCAGGTGCACAAGAAGTTCAGGCGGAGCAACATCGACTGTTAGATTAGCCAATAGAATCTGGACCGTTCGTTGGGAGTGGACGCATGTCACGATATTACCCACATCGGGAACTCGAGCACTGGAGGTTGGAAAATAAAGTCGTTCAACTTCACGAGTGGCGAGTAGGAAAGAGCTCTGTGTTGTGGGGCCTAGATGATGTCATCTCAGGATATCAGCACTTGAGAATGGTGTGGGGCCACAAGAGTCGACAAGTGAACAAGTGGCACATCGCATCTTGAAAGCTCGTGAGTGGAAGAGCTGAGGATTGGGTGTTAAAGGTCGCGAGGTGCGAGGACACGAGGTAGCGAAGTGGTGAGAAGACATGAGCCATCCATCTGGAGAGGACAGGTGGTAGAGATCTAGATGATCTCATGAAGTCGAAGTTCGCAGAGTGAAGGCCCAAGTGTTGGGTGTCCAAAATCACGAGGACACAAGGTGAAAGAAGATCAAAGTCGTTCGTTGGTAGAGGGCATGTGGCAGAGATCGAGAGATCTCGTGAACTCAGGAGTTCACAAGGTGAACGCCCAAGAACTTGGCACTCAAAGTCGCGAGGCACGAGGACGCTAAGTGGCGAAGTAGAAAGGAGGTGTAGATCGTCCATTTGAGAGGACACGTGGAAGAGATCAAGAGATCTCGTGAGCTCGGGAGTTCACAGGTTGAAGGCCCAAGCATTGGGTGTCCTAAGTCATGAAGACACGAGGGGCGAGAAGGGGATAGCCATTGGATCTGGATCAGGGAGGACCATTGGATCTACATGTAGGATCATGCATCGGAGCCTCGGAAGAAAAGTCTTGAGAGTTTGGTCACAGGGATCGCGAGGAGCAAGATTTCGACCATTGAGAGGACAGGTGGCCATAACAAAGCAGCGAAGTGGAATACAGGTGGCATGAAGACCTCGGGATCTCATCGCGAGAAGTCCTGAAATATTGGCACTAGGATTCACGATCCTGCGAGGTGCGAAGTCTCAGTGAGATAGAGGCTATTGGAAAGTCAACTCACATGCACCTCGACACTTTGGCACATCAGGTGTTGAAAGTAGGAAAATCAAGAGCTTGGTATAGCGAGTTGCGAGGTCGTGAGGGAGGTAAGGCCACGGTCATGGAAGTGTGGTCGTATGCGACTAGAGCTAATCTCAGGAGGGCTCACATGTGAAAGGAGATCATCGCAAATTGGGGACTTGAGAGGACTGTGACTCTCAACAGCGGGAACTGCGAAACCCCGAACCCTAATACTTGAGTCGGGGATAACCTCGGTAAAGTGCATAAGGCCGAGGGGTGGAAATAAGGACCTGTGGAACAGGTATTGCACATTGATCCCAATCAGAGGATCTAGAGAGCCGCTTCGGCTCAGCATAGGGGATTTTGAGAACGATCCTGTGAGCAGGAGGTCAGGTAAAGAGACCCTGCGAGGTGATAGGTTGGAGATCTTTGCATCAATTTAATATTGATGGTGAATAATAAATCCATTATGGTGTGCATGTATATCATTTTTTCTTATTTATTGTTGACAGTGAACAATAATTCCATCATGTACAACATTTTTTCTTATTTACTATTGACGACGAATAACAAATCCATTCTGGTGTGCATGTACAAAGTTTTTTCTTGTTTACTGTTGATGGAGAATAATAAATCTGTTTTGGTGTGCATGTACAACCCTTTTTCTTATTTACTATTGACAATGAATAATAAATCCATTCTAGTGTGCATGTACAATGTTTTTGCTTATTTATTGTTGACAGTGAACAATAAATCCATTATGTAGAGCGGTTTTGCTTATTTACTATTGAAAATGAATAATAAATCCATTCTAGTGTGCATGTACAATTTTTTTGCTAATTTACTATTGACGGTGAATAATAAATCCATTCTGGTGTGCATGTACAACGATTTTTCTTATTTACTATTGACGGTGAAGAATAAATCCATTATGTACAATGCTTTTCCTTATTTACTATTGACGGTGAACAATAAATCCATTATGTATAGTGTTTTTTCTTATTTACTATTGACGACGATAATAAATCCATTCTGGTGTGCATGTACAATGTTTTTGCTTATTTATTTATGAGGGTGAATATATTTCCATTCTGGTGTGTACTATGTAGCAAATGTCCCTTGTCAAGTCCACGAGTTTTTACTTCTTACCTGGAGAGATTTCCCTCAGGAATGCGCTGGTATTCATTATTGCCCTACAATTTTGAAGGGGTTTTATAGCCTAAACTTTTACCTAGATTTTAACTTGACAATAAATGTTAATTTGATTATGCAACTTGTGAGTTTAATTGTAAAAACACTCACCTATTGATACATCCTTGGACAACATTTAATTGCATAGAATCGCTTGTAATGTTTGAACATCCTTTAATAGAGCATAACCGCCTTTAATTGGTTTAGACAACCTTAAATTGAATAGACAACCTTGATTGATTAGACAACCTTACTTCTTTCATAGATAGTTCTTAATTTAATTTAATTTAGACTTCTCAATTTGGTTTAATATTGATTAAAGAAGACTTGCCGAATTAATGTGAATTTAATGTTATTAGATTGAAATTAATGATTGAATTATAATGCAGAATTGCCTTATTGATTTGAAAGTAATGTTATTTAGATTGAATTTAATGACTAAGGTGTCAATTAGAATGGACGATTGGATTTTTATTAAATGTTAACCATATGGTAAGTTAAAGACTAATTTATAATTTAGGCTTGCTAAATTTACATGGATAATCAATGTCAAACAGTGGTAATTGTTGACTAGTTTAGACTTGACGAGTGGGTTGGGTCATTGACGAAGTTGTGCTTGGCTTATGTCTTCCTTGGGTTTCTTCCTTTGGTATCTCATCAAACTGTTGTTGGGGTATGGGCATGGATTCCTTATTGGTATTTGGTTGCTAACGTGTCAGATTATCTAGAGTCCTTGGTCTAGATAGGCCATGTTTGCGCCAAGGTTACTGATGTGTCTATCACCCTTAAAAAACATGATTCTTGATCAGGGGATCATGGCATGCCCTATGGTATAATGGCAAATAACAACTTGGATGAAGTCGGTTCATTCTGTGTGATTGTTGTTGAGAATTACAAGTTTCATTTGGTGCATCGGTTGAATGCCTTCAGGCATTTGGTTCATGCCCCTTGAGGTTCGAGTCTTTGTTCATCTAGGTCGTTGTGTCAAGATAGGGGTGTTGTCCCTTAGTTGTGGGCGGGGTCATGTTGCATCAGGTGGGTAGTCGTTTCTCCTTGTTGTGTTATGCATGTTCCACCCAGTTAACTTTGTGCCGGTGCATGGATTCATAATTTCCTTTTGCTTGGATTGCGTACTTGCATTCATCGCTAGTTGTGTGGTTAAACTATTTTGTCTTCGGCTTCTTACCTAAAAAGAAAAAAAAATTGCATCTTTTTTTTTTCTTATAGTTTTAACGATGGGGTTGTTACATGTGGTATCAGAGTGGGTTCAACCCACAACTTGGGATCACTACGTCTTTTGTTGATTGGGTATTTGATTATATTGTTGCTAATTAAGTTGAATTGTATTCATGCAGGTAATCATGGTTAGAGGATGTCACAGAGGAAGATGACGGGGTGCTAGGGGAGGAGGCACGATGCCTCCAACAACATCCACACCTGAGGGGTCCAACCCCCAGGGAGATGAACAGGTTGCCAGGCAGGAGCAGATACCAGTAAGTGATGTGGTTGGAATGATGATATCTTTTCATCACATGTATGAGGCACTGATCAACTGTTTGGATAGATATGAGGCAAGAGCAGCGACACCCCCTGAGGGTCCATTGTGCACTCCGATCAGTCCTAGTAGCATTCACCATGAAATCGAGAAGGTCAAATTTCCCGAGTTCTTTGGTGCCTTGGATGGTGCAATGGCTGAGGTATGGTTGGAGAATATGGTGATGTACTTTTCACTTCATGACTATACCTCCAACATGAAGTTCCACATGGCAGTCTTTCAACTAAAGGGGAGCTCTCTTCTATGGTGGAAGACTCTCCTACTGCAACTGAACATGGCCATCAAATATGTATAATGGGAATTGTTCAAGGAGCCATTCCGAGAGAGGTACCTATCAGAAGAAATCATTGAGATTCAGCTCAATGAGTTCAACGCATTACAATAGGGCATCCATATGATTCTTGAGTACAAAGTCCATTTTATGAGGCTAATCCGATATACTCTACATCTTAACACTAAGAAACTTAAGGTCAACAAGTTTGTTTTTATACTTAATCACAACATACATGCAAAGGTTAGGATTTTGATGGCTCAAACCTTGCATGATGTCATCCAGAAGGCCCTTATAGGATAGGAGGAGCTTATCAGTGGGGGTTAGAGAAGGACTCTAGTGTGACCAGGAAGGTAGGTGTCATCTGGTGTGAAACAACATCAGAAACCAACCAGACATATGCCAAAATATTGTGGATTCCATAGGGGATCCACTTTCACTACACCTCGACGATTGGTGCCTCAGAAGATGACACCTTATTGGGGACCACAACATCAGGAGCAGTGTCGACCGCAATAGCATCATTTTAGGCCTATTTAGTAGAACAGACCAGGATTCTAGGCCGGTAGGTCGTAATCTTCTACTTCAGGTACCATGAGTACTAGAATGAAGAAGGGGTGTTGGACATATGGGGAGCCACACTACCAGTGCGACTACCCAGTGGAGAGGAATAAAGTATCTGGATTAGCCAGAACAACTACCGTGGGAGATTTGGGCAAGGCCCATTAGATTCATGTAGTGGTGAATAACCGCCAGGAAAAGAACCCGTCGACTGTTCTCGAGACATCATGTACCATTGCTGACTAGACCCTTAGTATTTTGATAGATTGTGGTGCTACTGAAAGTTTCATTTCTGGTGTAGCGCTAAAAAGGCTTAAGGTAAAGGAAGTCAAACATGATGAGTTTAGCTTCGTAGAGATGGATTTGGGAGACAAATAGAAGGCTGGAGGAATGGTTATGGGATGCACCATCAACTTGGGATATTTTTTCACCAGGGCCAACCTGTACATCACGATCTTAGGATCTTATGACCTTGTGATCAGTATGGGCTGTTTGGAATCACATGAGGCGACACTCACCTGCAAGACAAAACGATTGAGCTTGGTCGATGATGAGAGGAAAAGACATGCGATTGTAGGATGGAACCATGGATTTTCTTTGAGGTTCATCTCTTCCTTGCAACTATGGAAGAGCATGCACAAAGGATGTAAGATTTATGTGATTCTTGTGTTAAATGACAAAGGAGTAGTGGAAGGTCTAGAACACCTTCCGGTGGTGAGAGAGTTTGCAGATGTATTCCTAGAGGAGTTACCTGGGATGTCGCCAGAGAGGGAATTGGATTTTACTATAGACCTAAAACCATGGACTATACCGATAGGGAGAATGCCTTATCAGATGTATACCCTAGAGTTACGGGATTTAAGAATGCAACTGAAAGAATTTATGGACCTGGGACTGATACGTCCAAGTGTGTCACCGTGGGGTGCGCCTGTTATTTTAATACAATATAAGGATAGGTCGTGGAGGATTTGCATTGACTATCGTCAATTGATCAAGGAAATGATCAAGAATCAATATCCATTTTTGAGGATCAATGATCTGTTTGATCAGATGAAGGGTGCGACAGTGTTCTGAAAGATTGATTTGCAATCAGGGTATCACCAATTACGTATAAAGGAGGATGATGTCCCTAATACCACCTTTAAGATGAGGTCTGGACATTACGAGTTTACTTTTTTACCATTTGTACTAACAAATGCCCCAGGTGTATTTATGATTTTGATGAACGGGGTGTTCTGCAAGTACTTGGACAAGTTCATCCAAGTATTCATTGACGATATTTTGATTTACTCTTGGATGATAGAGGAGCATAAATAAAACTTATGCTTGGTACTACAGTTTCTACAAGAGCACAAATTGTATGGGAAGTTGTCCAAATGATCATTTTATCAATCAAATATTCACTACTTAGGGCATGTCGTCTCCGACAAGGGTATCATTGTGGATCTAGCAAAGGTCGAGGCTATTATGGAATGGCCTGCGATGTTGATTTCCTCCATAGCCTTCATCTCGATGTTGATTTCCCATTGCCTTCGATCCGTACATGTATTGACCATCTTGTGGTTAATTCATTGCGATGATTGTGGTTTAATTTTTCCTTCATCCCTAGCCCCTCACTCCACGCCTTAGTAGTCGGCCAGGATCATGATCTACGATCATCACTTTGGCATTAATAGACCTATGGATCTCAATGTCCTACTTTTATGTGTGTGGATGATGAGTGAAGGATGTTCCTGTCAACCGTCTACCTCTGTTGTTTGTCCTTGTCTGATTGTTGGTCGTGTGCCTTCTAACAAAAATAACTTCTGAATATGGACTTCCTTGTGTCCTTGTTAGTTTATCTCTATTCTTTTTTTTGTTCTCTGCACCTTAAAGGCTTCATCATGGATTTTGTCTATGCTTTGGATGATATAATCTTTGTGATAATTTCAATGACTTTCCCAATGGATCTTTGCATTTCTTTTTCTTGTCTGTGTTTTTCCCCTTGGTTACTCTCGTGATTTTCCGTTATCAAGACTAGAACCATGCATTTTAGGACTGCGTTTTTGGCCATTGGATGTCACTGATATTTACCCTTGTTACTCTAGAAATTTTATTATTATTGAATGACATAAAATATGCAAATTCCCTTTTGGTATGTTTGCACAATAATTTTCCTTATATATTAATGACGGAAATGTAAATTCCCTTATTGTACGTTTGCACAACGATTTTTCTTATATATTAATGATGGCAATGTAAATTCCCTTATGGTAAGTATGCACAATGATTTTTCTTATATATTAATGATGGCAATGTAAATTCCCTTTTGGTATGTTTGTACAATGAGTTTGCTTACATATTAATGATGGCAATGTAAATTTCCTACTGGTGCGTTTTGTACAACAATTTTGCTTGTATCTTAATTACAACAATGTAATCCCCTTCTTGTGCATTTTGTATGGCTACCTTGCTTATATATTAATGACGACGAATGTGATTCCCTCTCGTGTGCATGTACAATTTTTTTTCTTATTTACTGTTGATGGTGAATAATAAATCCATTCTAGTGTGCATGTATAGCGTTTTTGCTTATTTACTGTTGACAGTGAACAATAATTCCATTATGTACAATATTTCTTCTTATTTACTATTGATGGTGAATGATAAATCCATTCTAGTGTGCATGTACAACGTTTTTTCTTATTTACTGTTGACAGTGAATAATAAATCCGTTCTGGTGTTCATGTACAACGTTTTTTCTTATTTACTATTGACGGTGAATAATAAATCCATTTTGGTGTGCATGTACAACATTTTTTCTTATTTACTATTGACGATGAACAATAAATCCATTATGTAGAGTGTTTTTTCTTATTTACCATTGACAATGAATAATAAATCCATTCTGGTGTGCATGTACAACGTTTTTGCTTATTTACTGTTGACGGTGAATAATAAATCCATTATGGTGTGCATATACAACATTTTTGCTTATTTACTATTGATGGTGAATAATAAATCCATTATGTACAATGTTTTTTCTTTTTTAGTATTGACGGTGAACAATAAATCCATTATGTATAGTGTTTTTGCTTATTTACTATTGATGGCGATAATAAATCCATTATGGTGTGCATGTACAACGTTTTTGCTTATTTATTTATGAGGGCGAATATATTTCCATTTTTGCCTAAAATGAAAAAAAAAATTGCATCTTTTGTTTCCCTTATAGTTGTAATGATGGGGTTGTTACATGTGGTATCAGAGCAGGTTCAACCCATGACTTGGGATCGCTACGACTTTCATTGATTGGATATTTGACTATATTGTTTATAATTAAGTTGACTTGTATTCATGCAGGTAATCATGGTTAGAGGATGTCGCGGAGGCAAGCAATGGGGTGCGAGGGGAGGAGGCACGATGCCTCTAACAACATCTATTCCTAAGTGGTCCAACCCCTAGGGAGACGAACAGATTGTTGGGCAGGAGCAAATAATAGTGGGTGATGTGGTTGGAATGATGAGATCTTTTCAATGCATGTCTGAGGAACTGATCAATCATTTGGAAAGAGATGAGGCAAGAGTTTCGACACCTCCTGAGGGTCCACCAAGCACTTCGATATGTACTGGTAGCATTCTTCGTGAACTCGAGAAGGTCAAATTTCTCGAGTTCTTTGGTTCCTTGGACGATGCAGCCGCCGAGTTATGGTTGGAGAATATGGTGATGTGCTCTTCTCTCTTCTATGGTGGAAGACACTCCTACCGCAACTAAACATGGCCATCTAAGATATATAATGGGAATTGTTTGAGGAGCAGTTTCAAGAGAGGTGCCTGTCAGAAGAATTCATTGAGCTTCAACTCAATGAGTTCAATAGCTTATGACAGGGCATCCATACAGTGCCTAAGTACGAGATGTGTTTTATTGAGCAGATCTGGTATGCTACACATCTTAAAACTGAAAACTTAAGGTCAACAAGTTTTGTTTTCATATTTTGATACCTCAAACCTTGCATGATATCGTCCAAAAGGCCCTCATAGTAGAGGAGGATCTTACTAGTGAGGGTCATAGAGGGACTCTAGCGAGACCATCAAGGTAGGTGTCATCTAGTGCGCAAAAACATAAGACACCAGCCAGACATATGCTAGGATATAGTGGATCCCATAGGGGATCCACTTTCACTACACCTTGACGACCGATGCCTCAGCAGAGGAAACCTTATCGGGGACCACAACATCAGTAGTAGCATCGACAACAATAGAATCATTTTAGGCCTGTTCAGCAGAACAAACTAGGATTCTAGGCTGGTAGGCTTCCATATTCTACTTTAGGTACCAAGAGTACTGGATTGAAGAAGGGGTGTTGGACATGTGGGGAGCCAGACTACCAGTACGATTGCCCAGTGTAGAGGAATAGAGCACCTGGATCATCTAGAGCCACTACTGTGGGAGATTTGGGCAATGCCCATTAGATTCATGTAGTGGTGAATAACTACCAAGAAAATCACCAATCGACTGTGCTCGAGACGTCAGGTACCATCGCTAACCAAACCCTTAATATTTTGATATATTGTGGTGCTACCAAGAGTTTCATTTCTAGTGCAGCGCCAAAAAGGATTAAGGTAAATTCAGTCAAACATGATGAGTTTAGCTTTATAGAGATGGCTTCGAGAGACAAACAGAAGGTTGGAGGAAAGGTTATGGGCTTTAGCCTCAACCTAGGAGAGTTTGTCACCAGGGATAACCTGTATTTCATGATCTTAGGATCTTATGACATCATGATCGGTATGGACTGTTTGGAATCGCATGAGGTGATACTCAACTGCAAGACAAAATGGTTGAGCTTGGTCGATGATGAGCGGAAAAGACATGTGATTGTAGGACAGAACCATGGATTTTCCCCAAGGTTCATCTCTTCCTTGCAACTACGGAAGAGAATGCACAAAGGATGTAAACTTTATGTGATTCTTGTGTTAAACGAGAAGGGAGTAGGAGAAGTTCTAGAACACCTTTCGGTGGTGAGAGAGTTTGCGTACGTCTTCCCAGAGGAGTTACCTGGGATGCCGCCAGAGAGGGAATTGGATTTTACTATAGAACTAAAACCAGGGACTGAACCGATAGCAAGAATGCCTTATCGGATGTCGACCCTCGAGTTACAGGAGTGGAGAATGCAACTGAAAGAATTGTTGGACCTAAGACTGATACATACAAGTGTTTCACCATGGGGTGTGCCTGTTATTTTAATACGAAAGAAGGATAGATCATGGAGGCTCTACATTGACTATCGTCAATTGAACAAGGCAAGGTTCAAGAATCAATATCCATTTCTGAGGATAGACGATCTGTTTGATCAGATGAAGGGTGTGACAGTGTTCTCAAAGATTGATTTACGATCAAGGTATCACTAGTTATGGATCAAGGAGGATGATGTCCCTAATACCACGTTTAATATGAGGTTTGTACATTACAGGTTTATTGTTTTACCGTTTGGACTGTCAAACACCTCAGGGGTATTTATGAGTTTGATGAACATGGAGTTCTTCACGTACTTGGACAAGTTCATCCAAGTATTAATTGATGATATTTTGATTTACTCTCGGATGACAGAGGAGCATGAAGATAAATTGCACTTGGTACTATAGTGTCTGTGAGAGAACAAATTGTATTGGAAGTTGTCCAAATGATCATTTTATCAATCGAAGATTCACTACTTAGGGCATGTCATCTTCGACGAAGGTATCGTTGTGGATCCATCAAAGGTCGAGGATATTATGGAATGGCCTACGATGATGAACATCCTGGAAGTACATAGCTTCATGGGTTTAGCAGGATACTATCAACAGTTCATCGAGGGATTTTCGAAGATAATGAATCTGATTGGGGAGTTGCAGAAGAAGAGCAAGAAGTTTGTTTGGACCGAGAAATGCATGGAAGATTTTAGGAGGCTCAAAGAGTTGTTGAAAACAACACCTATACTAAAGGTCCCTGACATGGACATATACTTCTTGGTATGCACTGACGCATCCAAGGAAGGCTTAGGAAGAGTCTTGATGCAAGATGGACGAGTCATCACTTACATATCGAGGAAATTGAGAAAGCCTGAGGAGAACTATGCGACACATGATTTGGAGTTGTTAGCCATTGTATATTCCTTCAAGTTTTGGAGACACTACCTCGTTGGATGAAAATTTGAACTAAAGACGGACCACTGTGGACTACAACACATATCTATGCAAAGCGACCTGAATGCGCGACAACGACTTTGGCGAAATTACTTAGCGATTATGACTTCGAGATTACTTACATAAAAGGAACAGTGAACCAAGTGGCAGATGCATAGATTTGGAGACCATGCATCTTTTTTGGTGTAGCCTCTTCAGAGGAATCTATGTGAAAAGATTCTAACTTTACAGCATAATGATGAATGGTACAAAGAGGTCAGGGATTTTATCAGACAAAACACAATGATGTTACCAATATTTGAAGGATTTACGTTTGATGACGATGGATTATTGATGTTTAAGAATCAGATTTACGTACCACTGAACAACGAGTTGAGGAGATTTATCCTAAAAGAGGCTCATAGGGAAGTATACATGGCTCACTCGGGAGTCACGAAGATGAGGGCAGACCTTAAACCATTATTCTTCTGGGAAGGAATGAAGGCAAACATCTTAAACTTTGTGGCCAGATGTCTAGAATTTCAGCAGGTAAAGGATGAACATAGACATTCATCAAGATTACTACAACTACATTCTATTCCGTAATCGAAATGGGAGGTTATTTCAATGGATTTTATTGCTGGATTGTCACTGATGGCAAGGAGACATGAATCAATTTTTGTATTAGTAGACACTCTGACAAACAATGCTCACTTTATTACTATTCATACAACATATCATGCACCTGACATAGCTAGATTTTTCATCAGTGATATTGTGAGGCTGCATGGCGTGCCTAAGAGGATTATATTTGATCGAGGATCGATTTTTACTAAACGATTTTGGACGAGTTTCCAAGAGGCCTTGGGAGCCCAACTTAACTTCAGTACTGCATATCACCCAAAGACTTATAGGAAGACTGAATGAATGAACCAAACCTTGAAGGACATGTTGCGCATGTACATGATGGACCAACAAAGGAGTTGGGAAGAATTCTTGCCACTGGTGGAATTCACTTATAAAAACAGTTACCAAAGCACCATTAAGATGGTTCCTTTCAATTTTATTTACAGGAAACCATGTCATATGCCTTTGAGTTGGGATTGGATTGAGGATAAGATTCTAGTGGGCCCATAATTGATCGAATAAATGGAAGAGAAATTGTAAACCATAAGACAAAGGATTAAGGAAGCACTTGATCGAAAAAAGAGTTATGCCGACGTGCACCATGTCGACCATACTTATGAGGTTGGAAATCGAATATTATTGTTGGTTAAACCACATAAGAGTTCGATCAAGTTTGGGAAGGGAGATAAACTCTCTCCTAGGTTCATGGAAAGAAAGGGGCCCCTGGCCTATCGACTAGCCTTGCTTGATTCCTTGAGGCGTATGCACGATGTTTTTTATGTATCTATTTTGAGAAATTATATTAGTGATCCTACACATGTTATTGTCATGAGTTTCTTGCATGTATCAAATGAAGGGATTCTCATGGCTGAGCCGATACACTTCTTATATCATCGCATTTGATAGCTACGACGTCAAACAATAGAGAAGGTTAAGGTCTAGTGGGACATCTATAGTCCACACTTGGCGACCTGGGAGGGTGCAAATGATATGCGCCAGCAGTTTCCATTTTTTTTTTATAGATAGACTTATGATACTATGATACACATTATTTCGGCACTTATACTGTCAAACTTCAGGACAAAATTTAGACCAAGAGGGTGTGTATCTAACATCCCTCTCTTGCACATGTTGAGCGAACTTATTCTTTGAGGACACTTGCTCACAAGTTATACAGATTATTATACTATTAAACATCTGATTTTTATTATGAGGCGTTATGGGTTGATGACATGTTTCTTTGCTGCATTGACTTAGACATGTGCTATTGACTCGGTTTTATTGAGTGTGTAGGATTATGGACCTCGACAATGTAGAGGCATCGATGGAACCCCTTGGAATCTGGATCGAGTTGGGGAGTGAACTGTTGGGGTTTGATTGTTTTATATGTGATATTAGTGCATCTGATTAGATGATATGTTTATGGATATATTTCTAACATGATTCATTGATGATACAAGCTGATCATATCTTGCCGACCAGAATCACATGTGGAGTAGAGGGGTCATGCAGGACTACCAAAGATGTTGAAGGGGAGGTGTGGACAACAACCCTTCCACAACCTACTAGCTCTCCCACCATGGATTGAACTATAGGTTAAATATTACATGTTTGAGAGGACCCACGATGCCTTGAGGGTAGACTATGATAGTTTCTCATGATGAATATAAGGGGTTTGCAATAAGGAAGGGGTCTTATTCCTTAGAGGCCCTTAGTATCCCACAAGATCACCTAGCAGAGTATTGACTCCAGGGGTTTTTGATGTCTACCAAGTCAGTTAAGAGGTGAGTGCAACCCTTGGATCACGTGGTGCATCTTGAAGGGCACGTCGTGCAAGAAAAATAGAAAGAGGCGAGTGACACCCTTAGATCACGTAGTGCGTCCTGAAGGGCACATCATGCAAGAAAAACAGAAAGGGGTGAGTAGCACCCTTGGAGAACCTAGTGCATCATAAAGGGCACATCGTGTTGTTATTTAATAATTGGGTAAACCTAGATGTATTTAGGATGACCAACGTGTTAAGGAATATTTAAATTTTTTTCCCTAATAAAATGTCACCTAGCCTAGGAAAATAGAGTCTATGTCTAAATTATACTGGTGGTAAAATTTTATCTATTTATTTAAAATATCTCTCTCTATATATATAATAGATACTAATGATAATGTTCATAAATATTGTGACAAGAAGGGGGGTAAGAAATTAAATTGATTTATAAAAATATTTTTGGATAAAACTTTAAAAGGGGAAATAATTGTTTTAATATATTATGCTAATTAAAAAAAAATTGTTAAAAAGAAAAAGGGAAAAAGGGTAAGTTTCTGCACATGCCTTTTTGAGTTTAATTAAAAAGGGGAAATAGGGAAATATAAAATAATTAGGAAACTAGGAAAAAGATGGAAACATAAAAATAAAGGGGAAACACAAGGAAAAAAAGAATATAGTCTAATTTAGTAGGGTATCTAGATTTTAAGAATTTTCTAATTTAAACTAAACTAGTAAATTAATAAGGGGGAAAGTCTTTTAAACTTGTAAGGGGATATGGGGACACCTAGCACCGATTCTAGGAGTGCCTTTAGGTCAATGAGGGAAATAGCGCTAATTAATTAATTAATGAAATTAATTTATGGAGGATTGAAGGGGATGGGTGACACATGTACGGGGAGGATTTTTATGAATTAATTTATTAAACATTAAATTAAATGGGATTTTGGGAATGTAAGGGACTTTGAGACTCTATATAATGGAGGGAGGAGAAGGATAATGGATCTTTTCTATTTTGCGTAACATTATGTTGCAGGAATCTATACTTGACTTACTTAGCTTGTGGGAGTTGGGATACCCAGCTCAATGAAGAGTGGTAGCTGGACCTTGTGAGGTAAGCTGGGAGCTATTTGATTCTCTAGATAGTGTGTGTGGCCCCTTTTCAGCTTGGGAGGCTAAGGGGGAAGAAGAGTACCCCTATCGTTGCTTGGAAGGTACCGATGAAGTCTCATCGGTCGGTAAGTGGGAGTTGCACGAAGTACGTATGACATCAACTCAGAGAGGGCGACTGGGAAATGGTACGCTTCCTCATTTCTACATGGTAGATTGTTTGTATGAATTATGATTTTAGTTCATTATGTTTAATTGGGTAAAGAAAATGATTGTATTAGCATTCTAGGGGATGACTGAAATTTCCCCCACAACCTTTAGCTCGATGTTGATTTTCGATGGCCTTCAATCTCTACATGTCTTGATCGTCTTATGGTTGATTGATTGCGATGATTGCAGTTTATTTTTTCCTTCATCCCAAGCTCCTCAGCCAATGCCTGAGAAATCGGCCAGGAGCCTGATATACGGTCATTTCTTCGATGTTAATAGACCTATGGAGCTCAACGCCTTGCTTTTCTATGCATGGATGATGAGCGAAGGATGTTCCTATCAGTCATCTACCACTGTTGTTTTTCCTTGGTTGATTGTTTGTATTGCGCCTTCTAGCAAAAAGAACCTTTGCGTATGGACTTCCTTGCATCCTTGTTTGTTTATGTTTGTGCTTGTTCTTGTTCTCTGCACCTTAAGGGCTTCACCATGAATTTTCTCTGTGCTTTGGCTGATAGAATCTCTGCGATCATTTCAATGACTTTCCCAATGGATCTTTGCATTTTTTTTCTTGTCTTCATTTTGCCCCTTGGTTTCTCTAGCGATTCTCCATTATCAAGACTGGAACTGTGCATTTTAAGAATGCGTTGTTGGCCACTAGATGTGATTGAGATTTACCCTTGTTACTCTATCAATTTTCTTATTATTTAATGACATAAAATATGTAAATTCCCTTCTGGTACATTTGCAGAATGATTTTGCTTATATATTAATGATGGCAATCTAAATTCCCTTCTAGTACATTTGCACAACAATTTTTCTTATATATTAATAATGGCAATGTAAATTCCCTTCTTGTACATTTAACTTGGGGTTATCTTTTTTTTCTAATAGATTCGTTACTTGGATGGCATAAAATTGACATCCATTTCTAATACATTTCTTGAATTGCATCGCTGAAACTTGTCTGACTGACATGGGTTTTGGTATTCCTTGGACTGTTCTAACAGTGCCAAAATTACCTTTGTAGATAAGTATCATTGTATAACAGTCTAGTACTGCTTTGTGTTGTTCCAACCAATCCCTCCCGATAATCATATCATAAGATCCTAGTGGTAGGATGTTCAGATTGGTCCTTATCTTTTGACCATCTAAGCTGAACTCAAGATCAGAAATAAAGTTAACTACATTTCTTTTAGTACCTATTACTAGTTGTACAAGCCAAGATTTTTCGTGCTTTTGTTTCTTAAGTTTATTCAACTCTACTACATCGGGAGTAATATAACTTAACGTAGCTCCATGGTCAATTAAAACAAAAATTTGAGTGTCATGGATTTTACCTTTGATTTCTACCACCGAGGACTGGTGGTCAGCTTGTCGACCATATATGGCTGCATTTATCCGATGCAAACTTTTGCCCATGTCTCCCACTGTCGAGGCTTCCTATAAATTGTGAGCAATAGTTATGTTTGTTGTAATTAAACATGGAAAATTCCTCCTTAGATGAGGCTCTCCACACTCGCAACACTTTAATGGCTCGTGGGAGTTGTCCCTAAACTTCTTCGTTTCCAGGTTTACTGGTTTACCGCTACCTTGTGTGTTCGGATGATTGGAGTGAAAATCCTTCCTTGGGAAAACTTTTGCTGCATTCCGATAAGGAGCTGGTTGGTATCCCTTCTTTCACTAGTTTATTCCATCTTGCTTCTTATCCTTCTAGGTATTGGGAAACTCTACCCACTATTTATACTGGTCATATCACATTCGTGCCTTCCTGAATGCCTCACTCAAGGATTTGGGGTTGTCAAACTCAATTTTGTCTTTGTAGGACTATGGTAAACAACTTAAGAATCGCTGGATTTTTACCTTATCCTCCCGGATGTATGGTACGAACCTTAGTAGTTCTAGAAATTTATTTATAAGGTCCTCCATCGTCATTTTTCTGAGTTGTAAATCATAAAATTCTTTCTTCTTCCTTTCATAATAGCTTTCAGAAAGGTATTGTTTCTTAAAATACTTCTTAAATTCAGACCATTCCAACTATTTATCCTTTAGGTCCTTGGCCAATTTCAGGTCCTGCCACCAAATGTTGGCCTTCCCCTTCAGATTGTAGATGGCCATTCTGACCTTCATGTTACTGGAATAGTTTTGGATTTGGAAGTATTTTTTGATGTCCAACAACCATGCCTCGACTTCTTCTCCTATCCTGGATTATCCATCAAAAGTAGTTGGTTTAATATTTTTAACTTCTCCTTCAAGGTGGTCTGTTTATTTTCTTTTTTTGTTTGGTATGGTTTTATATTCAGTTGAAGGTGTCCCTTCAGACGAACTGTCTCCTTTTTCTATTTTTGCAGCAAAGTTCCTGGAGGCCCTCTTCCTGACCCCTTCCTCATGGTTATCATTTATCTCTTGTTGTTCCTGTTGTGCCTTCTTCAATTTTTCATTGTCAGCCTTAAAAACATGTAGTTCAACAATAAGGTTCCTCATTGCTTCCAACACCTCCATGGGTGAGCTTCCATCACTATTCTGTCTTGGATCTCTGGGAGGTCCTTGCTCCAGATTCTCTTCCATCCTAATTTCTACACCTTCTTGAGCTACAATTATTCAACACAAAATAGAAAAGCTTTCTATTTGTAATCCACAAGATTTATTAGTTTTTTTTCATAAACTAGAATATATACTAAGAAACTAATGTGGCCCTATTCAGGCCCAGTGTTGTAACTTTTTCTCTAATACCATATGTAATGTACCTCAAAAAAATTTCACAAAATCAAATTTTGTTTGTACATTTATCCATGAAAAGTTCTGAGATTTCAAGAGAGTAAGCTTTCTGTTATAAGGCTTGAGTCTGAAAGTTTGTTAGAATCCTTACTGTCATCGATTGTCCTCACCATTCAACTTAAAGTTTCCTAATCGATGATATAAAAGTTTCTACTCTTCACTTCAATGTTTATCTAAGATCCTGTAATTTATAATTACTTTTCTATTTGTTTGTGCCTATAAACACTACCACAGTCTTAACAATACAATTAACTTTGGGATTTTATGGCCAATTCCCTATATAAAAATATTACCATATGTTTGCAATACAAATGACTTGTAATACGGTCTGTTACTTCCATACCTCTATCTAGAATGAAGACTCTCCAATCAACACACAACAACTCCCAAAATTCGTGAAAAGTGACCAGCACGTCGGGATTTCGGAGTTCAAGATTTCGTAAGTACAACAACCAACATCAATGCACAACAATTCCCGAAATCACGAAAAATGACCAGCATTTTGGGATTTCAAAGTTCAGGATTTCACGAATACAAAAGCTAACATCAACACACAACAATTCCTGAAATTGCAAAAAGTGACCAGCATTTCAGGATTTCAGTGTTCGGGATTTTGCGAGTAGAACAACCAACATCAACGCACAATAATTCATGAAATAGCGAAAAGTGACCAGCATTTCAGGACTCCAAAGTTCGAGATTTCGCAAGTACAAAAGCCAAACATCAACAGATAAAAACCTCTGAAATGCAAAACAAAGGGAAGGTTGGACTAGTGCTTCAAGGTTTTGGGATTCAAAACTTTGTGAGCTCAACTGCCCCAAACTTCAACATATACAAATTTCTGAAATGCAAAAAGAAAAAAGTGAGACCCGCATTTCAGGATTTCGGGGTTCGGAACTTTGTGAGTTCCATTGTACAAATATTAACATAAACAAACTTTTGAAAATGCAAAAAAGGAAAAGTGGGTTCTGTATTTTGGTATTTCAGGGTTCGGAACATCGTGAGTTCTTGTATCCAAACATCAACATGAACAAACTTCTGAAATGTGAAAGGAAAGAAAGGTGATACTTGTATTTCAGGATTTTGGGTTTTATAAATTTGCGACTTCCATAGCCAAGATCCAACGTACAACAATTTCTGAGTTGCGAAAAAGAAAGGAACTAACATTTTGATATTTCAGGATTCGAGGTTTCGGGGTTTCAAAATCCAAACAAAAACACACAACAACTCTCAAATTCTGAAAGGTGAAAGGGTGTGGGACCAACACTTCTATATTTTTCTATTTGGGGTTTCGGGGTTTGAAATGGAAAACAACAACACACAACAACTCTCGAATTATGAAAGGTGAAAGGGTGTGGGACCAACACTTTGGTATTTTGGTATTCGGGGTTTCGAGGTTTGGAAAATCAAGGGAACTTTGTATAAATGTAACCAACAAGTCTCGAATGCCAAAAATCACATTATTTTCATAATTCTAAGATTTTTACCTTGTACTGGTATTCTTACTTTCGTTCTGTGAAATAGTAGGTGTAGAAGGATTCAATATCCGTTTACTTATCAGAATTCAAAAAAAAATCTAACTTCTAAGTTTTATACGTGCATAATTTATAAAAAGGGTACAATAGGGTAACAGGTTCTGTAAAAGGTAACTCCTATTATGTTCACTTAGAGACTCTTTAAACAATGCATTAAATGTCAACAGTACTAGATCTATGCATTTATGTAAATACAAGAATAAGAATATCATTCCATCAGAGTTTGGAAATTATAAATGATGATCTGAGGGATTTGAGTTTAGATTCCGGGGTTCCCAGAATTCTTTAACTTTCCGAATTTTGTACATCTAGTATTTTGACTTCAGATTAAACCTAACATGTAGATGGACCGATTTTCTTAAACTCAACTTCTATAAAAATAAATTTGCCTAGCACTTCCAGATTTCGGGAGGGACCACTCTAGAATTTAGATTGTGATTGCACATTTAATACTACGATAAACTTCATCCATTGAAAGAATTATTTCAAATTCAGAAACAATTAGATGCATAATATTAGTTACACACAAAACATCCATGAACAGAGAGGGAAGGATTTACATTAACGCAATTAGATATAATCACACAACAGATACCTGCTATCAATCAAAACATAGCCATTCAAAATAGAGAGAGGTAGATCAACATATCTGAATCCAATCTATGGGAAGACAAAGGGAGCAACCACGTTCGTCCCAACCTTATAATAGAGTAGCCAAATTCACTTGCCCAATTCTGTAACGACCCTTGATTATAAATTTTAATTAATTTAATAATGTAATCCTAAAAGATTAGCTAAACTATATTTATTTATTAAAATAACCTTAACTAATTATTTGTTATTAATTAGTTATTCTTGATTATGATTAATTTAAGTATTATTAACTCATTAATCAATATGGTAAATAAATAAAGGTGGATAATAAAATATATTATTAATTTAAGTTACATTCCCGAAAATGGGATAATATATTTAATAATGGGATAAGATATTTAATAAATGGGATAAGATATTTAATAATGGGATAATATATTAGGTAAGGGAGTAAATGAAAGGGGTCGGTGAAGGAGGGATAAGGGGGAAAGGACTTTGGGAGGGGAGGATTATTCGACGGGAGTTGGGGATGAAATTTGGAGAGAACGAGGAATTGGCAGAGTGAAACTTGGAGTGGAATTTACACAGTGCACCGGGGGTTTGCTGGGGGTTTTGGGCTCGGAGGGCTAGGATATCCGTTGATATCCTAGGGCTAGGAGCTAACTAGTCGGCAGGGAGGTCGGTTTTGGGTTGTGTTCTAAAGGAGAGGGAAGGAAGCAAGCGACGAACAAATAATAGCATCAGGTTCAGGTAAGAATTATGCATTGTTTTGAATTAATTTGTTATTAAATCTTATTATATTGACAAAATTGCATATGAATGAGTTAAATTAGTAAAAATTCTTGAATGTTACGGAAGTTACTGTTATCTTATTACTGTGTTATGAAATTAGTTATTTATCAAAATAAATTGATGAAAAATGTAAATCCAGCCATTACAGATTCACCCTCTAGCCTGACCATAAATCCATGAGGGAGAACTTGGAAACTCCACGTCAACAATGTCCTTCAATTCCAACAGTTGTCCTCTTTCCTCACACTTACTCAACAGTGCTCATAATTACAAGGAAATTCTATTTCAGCAAGCTCCTCTTGCCTCACACTCAAATCTGCAGTGTTCATAACAACAAGAGAGCTCAGGAATATTTTCCCCAGCATACTTGGTAGCGTCCTGCCTCCTCACATATGCTATTTATCAATTTTTTTTTGCCAGAGTTTTTTTCCCTCAATTGGGGATTTTCGTAGCTCTCTTAATCCCTGATTTCCAGGGCTGCCAGTGGCCAAATCTCTGACTTTCCACTTGTAATAATCATCCTAGAGGTTGTTCCAACTTGTTCCCCACTCATGGAGTCATGGTAAACTAATTTTTTGATACGGTTGTTCCATTTGTCCTCCTGCAATTGATATAAATATTCAGTTGTGATACAAGTGTCATAGTCAAATAGTTAGTTGAGTCCAAACAAATCTTTTCCCAATAGTCATAATAATTAAATACAATTATTAAATTCAAAATTCGCAATTTCCATAAATGGAAAAAAATTTCCATATTCGAATTTGCCAAAAACATAAATAATTTCCAGCACACAAAAATAAAAATATTTTATTTTTTTGGGGAATGTCATAGATGGGGTTCTAGTACCTCCCAAGAAGTCGAAGATTAAGTCCACAAAAAAACTCTACTCACCCATAAAACAAGATTTAACTCATGAAAGTTATACATAATAACTTTAATAGGAGACTCAAGTAACAATAAATGGGAATTTGTTTAAAAGGGTTCTTTCACTATAACAGAGAGTCGGGACACATTAACAACCAAAAGTATAGGAAATGAGTGCTTACTAGGGAGGGTAGATGGCGATAGAGGCCCTCTGGTTCTTGTTATTCCTTTTTGGAAGCCTGCATCTGAGAGACATTACATAGATATTTTTGAGGGGACTCCACAATGAAAGAGAAAACACATTACACCCTTGACGAACCCTAACTACATGTTGTAAATGCTAAGAGTATGAAGGGAAGCTAGACCATGTGATAAGAATAGAGTTGGTGCATCTCGGTTGGATGAAAGCCTAAATGAGAACATCGTAATTTGCATAATACATGACTGTCATTTAATGGTGATGTAGAGTCTTAAATTCGCCTGATACAAGACCATATCTTCCACATCACAAAAGTTACGAAATCATTTTCATTCCCTTTCACAATATAGCGAGTTGGAATATGCCATACCGACCGTTCAATATAGTTAAACCATCATTCATTGGACTTCGTCGATATAATCTTTAGTTAAGATCAAGTCAAACGAGGGTAGGGGATATAGTCTCGACTCCGTTACCTTATATATGATGTATGAACTTTTCTTGAAGGTCAATTAAATAGTCTTGTGCGCCAACGTAGGAACTCTCGACTAAGGTAGAGAAAGGGACTATAAATCCTAAGCCTAGCATACTACCTATATTTATTTATACATATAAATGGGTGTGGTTTGAGTATGAAGGGAAGGATAGTACCTATGCTACTCAAAGTAAGTTAGACTGTTGTGGTAGTGTCTTCGCGTAGCATATAAATTATCTCACAGAGATTTAGGATAGGAAATAAGATGTCTTCATCTGATCCACAAATTTATTCAATGAAAATTGGAGATTAATGTCCCTTAGAAAAAAACATTTATGACAATTTTGAGGTTCATTACACTAACTAAACCTTCTCGAGCTCATGAACCACCATCTAAAGAGTATGGTATCTCACATTCTCAATGAAAGTTTGACTATGTTGAAACAATACAAAATATTCATTAAAATCTAAATGGTAGTATTAGGAAAACCCAAAACGATTTAGAGATTTGATATATAATGTCAATACATTGTAGTCTTGAGCTATCTACGTCACAATCACATCCCTTACTACTGATGTGATGAAATAATTCGCACATAAGAAACATTGACATATTTTCTTGGATAAGAGCTTGACATTTCTATATTTTCCTTTGTGATAGTAAGGTTGTTGTCATCATTTATGGTATGTTATGAAACTATCCTATTGATATTCTAACATACCTTCGTATATTTTATTTGGCCTTGTGATAGTAAGGTTGTTTTCATCATTGATAGTATGTTATGAAACTATCCTATTGATATTCTGACATCCCTTTGTATATTTTATTTGGCTTTTGAGCTTGCCATTTTATCTTTATTGAATTGAAGAATAGTCATTACTAGAATGAATCCTCACTTTTATACTCTTCCCTTACTATCTTTGTTGAATTGAAAAATAGTTTTTTCATAACATGTTTGTTATTTTTTCCTTAGTACACATCGTGTTATGAAATTTGTAATTTGTTTGTGATATTGTTAAAAACTATTTCTTAAAATACATGATGGGTTGCATCAAAATATTTCAAATGTTTTTTTATACCAATTGTGTAAAAAGAAGGGCTTTTAACAATATGATTACTTATTTCTAAACTTTTAATCATTTGTATGACTAAAATTTTCCTAATTATAACGTGAATCCTAGATTTTAATAAATATAGAAGTAATTGACATTTTTTTTCATTAGTTTTTTATTCAAAATATTATTTAATAATTTTGTATAATTGATAATGAATAGTTTGGTTAGATAGCTTACCTTCAAAGAATTCTATGTCATTTTCGCCATGGCACTTGAATGTGTTTAGGAGTGTTGTGGTGCATTTCCAAGTTTATGTAAGGGTGTTGGACTCATAAATTCTCATGTATGAAAATTAAATGCAAGAAATGCAAGAAATTCTCATGTATTGTTTGAGTAATGTATAAGTTTTCAAGAAGAGATTGAACTAGAGGAACCTCCTCTTGGAAAATTTATGAACCATTCCCCTCTCTAATTTCATCATCTTTGTAGTTATATCCAATCAAAATAACCATCATTTACTCATCAAGTATTTGGAATGGCCTATAGTAAAATCCTATATGACTTTCCTATCAGGATGGATTAGAAAGGATCATAAGATTTATTGATATATAAATTTGAATGGAATCTATTCAAAACCTTCAATTCACCATACCTAGCCTTGTATTTTCTCTTCTTTTAATGTCTTTTT
>JZKD02S0326515.1:141865-164970 GCA_000966675.3 Picea glauca
AATATATTACATTACAAGTAAAACACGTGTCATTAAGTACAACAATCATTTGAAAGAACATTTTGCATACAAATCAAAACTACTTACCTCATGTGTTTTCCAAGATCATATATAATGTGTTTAACATTGTTAAAGTCATTTGGGAGAGATAGCGGTAGAACATACTATAACAAAAAAGTAAATCGTTATTTGCTTTGACCAAAGTAGACAAGAAAAAATAAAAAAAATAAAAGATGTGTAAGGCCAATATATATAAAGATGTATACTGAAATTATTAAGTTAATGAAGGTATGCCAATCATGTGTTTTTACCACACAAAATTCACCTTTCTTCATTAAGATATTATTTATGTTTGAATCAAAACCCATGGGAAATTTAATTCTTTGAATGACCTCTTTTACATCATTAATTTCTTGCTTTGTTAATAACCATGGAAGGTTATTTCGGTCTAGTAATCCATCTGATCTATTTGAATACCAAATCACACTTCACATTGCATGATTGGCTTCCTGAATGTTAGTACAAATTTTGACAATTTTTTCTTTGTCCCTCCTACCATCTATGATTTACCATAATGTTTCAGTCACATTCTTCCCGATATGCATTGTATCAAAAAAATGAGCTATTTTTAGCTCCTCATAGTAGGGAAACCTCATGAATTGAGTAGGATAACATTTCATTCCTCATGGAAGCCCATTATTAATACCATCATGGTGATTGCGGCCTTCATGAAGCATAAAAGAAATCACAAAAATAATTATCAAATACGATAAAATAAATTCAATGATTAAAACAAACATTGAAGACATTACATGATCTACGATACATTATGAAATTGAGTACCTTGACGATTTCTATTATATTCTAACCTCCATAGGTGAGGTGTCATTATTCTATGTTTTAAAACAACCTCTTATTTCCCATTGAAAAGGTGTTTTTTAGTAGTACGATACCTATGGTTCTTAGGAATAAGGTGCCTACACTCATCAAACACCATCTTTCCTAAAAAAAAATAATGGCAATACTTCATCTTAGGGCCACAAACTAGACATGAAAATTTACCCTTTGTTTGAATACCTACAACAAATGGATTAATGTCAATTATATGATGAGATTATCTAAAAATTAAACATCCACCATGATAACATAAAAAAATTATATAGTATTAAAGAGCAATATTAGAATGCTACATACCACAAAAATGTGTTAGTCTAGGGGCATCATGAATTGTCCATAAAAGTATTCCATAGAATTTAAATTTCTTCTCCCCGATTGGTTTAGATATGTCATACATTGTGATGCCATCCCATAAATTTAGTAGCTCCTCAATAAGAGGCTCGATATAGAAAATCATATCTTTAACCTGGTATTTACCTAATTGTTTGAAATTACACATAGTTACTATAAGAATGATATCATGTAATATATATAATTAAATAAATAAACAAAAGATATTATGCAAAAATTGAAACAAATGAAAATGTTACATTAAAAAAATTAATGTAAAAAAATACTTGGAACAATCATTGCCAACATTATGTGCTCCCTCTTTATTGACATCCAAGGAGGAATGTTATTTTTGATAGCAAAAATATGCCACATTGAGTAAATACACCTAATATGTCTGAATGGATTAACACCATCAACTGCTAATAAAAGCCTAACATTACAAGGTTTATCTTTGAAATCTGCCCATTTTTCCCCAATTTCCTTAAATGCAGAACCATCAGTAGGCATTCGAAGAACACCATATCTACTTCTGTTACGTGCAAGTTAATCCATAAATTGTGCTATCCTTTCACACCTGAATAATCACTGCAAACGTTGAATTATGGGAATATGATCAACCTTTCAAGGCACCCTTTTTGTTACTTGATCGGTTCGATATCTATTGATAAGACATTGTGAACATTTTATTTTCGAAGCATGTTGTCCATAATATATAATATGGTCATTAGGACATGCATATATAGTTTGATAATCCATTCCAATGTCTTTCATAATGGCATGCAAACCTCGATATGTGTGAGGTAAAATATTTGATGATGGTAATAGAAATTCACCTAACAATCTACAACATAACAAATAACTAGTTAATGTAGGAATATTAATCGTAAAAATTGCATTCTTATTTTAGACATTAATTAGCACTAAAAAAAATAGAAAAAAATCAACATTTATGTACAATATGAGATGAAACATATTACATACCTTAGATTTGTGTCATAAGAGTGTTCGACAAATTATTCATAAACTTTAAGTTCACTAGCAACAATGTAGCGGAGAGAATATTTTCTCTTGATCCTTCATAAAGTTGTTTATTTGCCTTTTCTAATAGAGGTTCATCATAAATACCAACATTGTCCCCATCCTCATCCGGCTGTGAAAACAAATCTTGGATCATTTGATTTGTCCCATCATCTTCTTCCATGGGATAATTAACTTGATTTTTCCCATCATCTTCTTCCATGAGATCCTCATTTTCTTGGTCATGATGTTCCTTAGCTTGTACAACATCATCTCTACTAATACTCGGTGCAATATTCTACGGAAAGTTAGAGGGAAAATGTAACTTTATAATAGAAACAATCATGCAAAATTAGTGTATACTATAACAAACATTCAAACAATATATATACATATATATAATTTTATATAAAATTGACAAAATAAAAAAAGATAATGAATATATAGCTAATTACCATAATAAAAAAAGATAATAAATATATATCTAATTACCATGGGACAATATTCATTCAATCCACCATCAATGTGCCCATATTTTCTACAATGTTTTGTAACTGTTGCTATTAAAATTCTTACAGGACGTATGAGGAAACATTTTTAGCAGGGGAAATAACATCTACCATCACCCTTTTCACCCGCTTTACTTTTTTCCCCACCTCTAACTATATTCTGCGACATTCTTCCACACAAAAACACCCTTTGGGAACCATCGTTGTTATAGTAAGATTGTCGAAACATCTTCAAATCGTCAAATATTTATAGGTCAATTTAGGTCACCGTCGTTGCAATTGCAACGAATGCGACCTAAATATTTCTTTTTTTTTGGCCTATTTATTTGTTATATTTAGGTCACTTTGTTGAACATGAGAATGGTTATAACGATGTATTCGACACACTTGTGACAAAAATTATAACAATGAAAAGTTAGCGTCACTCTTACAACTAAAACACAATGATGCAGACGCACCCTCTGCCTCGACAGAGTCTCTACGTGACCTCCCGGTCTTAAGGATCCTTCGTTCAATTCATGAGCTGGAGTGTCTCTTTCCATTCCCACTGGAATCTCAACCAAAATTGATCCACAGGTTCTTTGGGAACTCCCCCCTGTGCGAACAGCACTAGTTGCAAGCTCCTATCTCCCCAAGTGACCACAATGCTATGACCAAGGGCCTAACCCAAAGTTGCTTGTCACAATATCATGATCTCACGAGTTCGTGAGTCATGACTCCCGACTCTTCCTCTCCAATATCGCGATACCTGAGATCATGAAATGGGTATGGCTCTTCCTCTATCAGCTCCTTCCTTGCGTGACCGCCAGCTAGGCTAAGTGCTAGTGCCTCTGGCCTCTCGTACTTTTGCGAGTTCAAAGGTCCAACCTTGCCACCTTTCTTTCACAAACCCTCGAGAGGTGATGTTGACTTTTCTCCTCTTGTTCTCGCCACTCGTGACTTCACGAGTCGAAGGGTTGAGCTCACGTACTCTTATCTTACGAATCCTCGAGATGCGAGAGGTCAACACGGTGTTGAATCTTTCCAATAAGTGACATGTGTCCACCTGTTTATTTCCTCGGGCCCACCTTGAGGTTTTTCCATGTGTCTCTTATGCCCAGCTTCGGCACTTTGTGACTTTGCTTCCTGAAGTTCTTCCTCCTTTGTATCCCGACACCCAAAGTGCCAAGATCCCAAACTCCTTGCTACCCCTTATCACAACTCATGACTTCAGGACTTTCAATACAATAGTCTCGACCTCCTATCCACTGATATACCTAAATTTTGAAATTTCGACATGTCGTCAATGTGGGTCCCGCAATGGAACTTCCCGACTTTTTGGATTTCTCAGACTTCGTGACTTTGTGAATCTGGATGCTAAGCCTTCACCTCTTCAACCCTTGAAACCCCGAGTTGTTCAATGAAAGTATGACCTTTGTGTTGGTGAATATGCCATCTATCCACTCTCAGATGGATGTTCTTGATCCTCTTCGCGACTTCGCCACTAGCAAAGTCAAAGGACTTCCTCTTATGATCCCCGAGGTCTGAATCCCTGATATGGGAGATCTCGCGACACACATCCTCCTACAGACAAATGGCTCATATGTATCTCATCTTCTTGTATTTTCTGGTGTCAAGTGTCTAAACTCTCGTCCTCTGAACCCTCGAACTCCCGAGTGTCGATATCCTAATATCACCCCTTTTGAGACTTCGCCCTCCATTGCTTTATGCATGAGGTCTAACCCTCGTGCAAATCTCAATAGATCTAACAGTTGTTGGCGATTCTGAATGAGATCCAATGGATCAGAATCTCTTCGGCTCTTGTGCTCCTCCACTTCTCCCTGGACGCGAAATCCTTCAACAGTCTATATCTTTTCAGATCATCCGACGACGGCTATTGCTCCTGCTAAGCTTTAGCACTTTTCTTCCAACACTTGGAAGAATTCCAAATGTTCAAAGACCTCGACCTTTGTTTCTTTTCTTTGTGAACTTCACCACTTTGAATCCTCACCTACATGTATGAAACGCTACTCCCACTGAGCTTAGCTCCTGAATCCTTGAAGGATTCTGACTTTTGTGCTCCTGTAGAGTCTTTACACACACAAAGGTGCTATCCCTTATGAGCTTCTCTAAGACTCAAACCTCTAAGGAAAATAATTCCTTCTTCCTTTCTCCTGCAGATGGAGAATTTGGATGCCCTCCTGGCTATCCCTTTACTCAAGCAACCTATTGTTGAGTGTTTCAGGGTGTTCAACAACCCTGCGAGGATCCCTCAGTGGACTCTTCCCCAATCACAGAACTCAACAGATTTCCCTTCCTCTATGTGCCTATTTACACACTGTCTCAATTCCCTCCTGGAAAAGTATCAAGAATCCTCAGATGATTCTGACTTCTTTAGAACTCACAACAGAGTTCCTCTGTGCACTCCCTTGCACCTACTCAATGCTCACTTGGAAAAACTTTACAGAACTCCTCAGAGATTCTATCTGCAACTATGTTCTCCTCCACAACCTTGCCTCTAAGGTCTTCAGTAACCTCAAAGGCCTTCCTCTGAATTGTTGATTCCAATTTATGTTCCCTCTTAGCATGTCTTTGTCTGACTTCACAGAGTTCAGAGGTGCATCTATGCACTGGTATCCAGAGACCGCAGTACTCTGTCATGCCCTCCTGGCATGAAACCACAAAGAACCTCTCTAGCCTGAAATAAAAACAACTCCCTGCAAATGTCTACCATACATATACAACATAAATTGAACACACAAAGATATTCACATAACATAGATAATATGCAGGAAAAACTGCTTTGGTTTATATTAATCAAAATGTCTCTTCACAAAGGTGTTCTGAGTGCAGACTGTAACCAGGTCTTGGCTCCTTTTCTTCTTCTCTCTACTCATAGAATCTCTACCATGAGATACAATTACAATAATGAAAGATATTTTCCATGAGGGGGCTCTTTTAGCTCTTCCCTCCAATCTGCCTACCCTATTCAATTCCATTGAATGGGTTGTCTAGTCTAGAATCGGATCTAGATCTCAGTCCTACAAACATTAAAGGCCTATCTACTCTACGCCTATGCAAAGCACGGCTTCACGGATCACCAGCCTAAACATTAAATTACATTCAAATTCAAAATGGAAGATGAGGGCTATGCATCTCTTTAGCTTTGAATGCACGCATTGACGTGGATGGCTGGTTGGTTGGCTGACATGGAGAGATGCTCCTACATCACACAAGTTTGTAGAAATTGAGACAGTAATATACCATCTTGACGATCATCCCAAAACCAGTGATAGTTTGTGTCCATCGATAGAGCAACGAATATGGGGTGGATTTAGATCAAAATTGAAAAATTGAACTTTTTCTCTTGAATTTTGCGACGAAAGAGTACTTTTGTTGCAAGTAGTCATCACATTTATTCCAATATGTATTAGTGGTTCCAGATTTTGCTATGATGGTCAAGCCAATTCATAATCTACTTAAGAAAGATCGTTCTTTTTCTTGGATAGATGATTTCAAATATTCTTTTGAAGGGATAAAGAAAGCAATCAGTTCCGCAGCAATTTTGGTGAAGCCGAATTTTGAGAAGGAATTCACAATATATACTAATGCCACCGAAGAGGCAATTTATGTTGTTATTATGCAAAATGATGACCAATGAAATGAAAAACCAATGTCTTACATGAGTCAAAGTTTGTCTGATGATGAATTTAAATATTCTTTTATTGAGAAACATGCTTTCTCTCTTGTTAAAGATGTTGAAAAGTTTCACCACTTCATATTAGGTAAGCATATGTTGGTAAAGGTACCTTTACCTACTGTCAAGTTTTTTCTATCACATACTTATCTTTTAGGAAAGATTACACATTGGCTTGCCAATATCCAAGAGAATGAATTGAATATCGTGAATTATACCACTATCAAAGGACATGATTTATCCCTTCACTTAGCTTAGCATGATGAGAATGGTGAAGAAATTGATGAAGAAGATAGTTCCCTTTCATCTCTCTTTTACATTGATGATCAGATCCTCCCTGTGTCTAAACATCCCTGGTACAAGAGTTTGGTTTATTATTTACATAACCAAAGATGTCCAGATAAATTAGACACTCATGAAAGGAGAAGATTACATCTTGAATCTGCAAGGTAATTTATTATAGGAGACTTCTAATTTCAAAGATTTGTTGATGGTGTGTTGCTTCGCTGTGTAAACAATGAAGATGCACATAAATTTTTGCAAGAAGCTCATGGTTCTTCAAGTTCTGTCATTCATGTAGGAGGTCATTTTTCTGCAAAAACCACTTCTTTCAATATTATTAGAAAATGATACTATTGGCCTTCAATATTTTTTGACTCTTATGTTTTTTCGAGATCTTGTGGCAAGTGCCAAAAATTTGTTCGGAAATAACGCCTTTTAGCCATGCCATTATTGGGTAAGTGATTTTATTGGTCCTATTTATCCTCCTTCTTCGGTTGGACAAGTTTTTATTTTGACAACCATAGGATATTTTACAAAATGGGCTGAAGTTGCCCCGCTTAAGCATTCCACGGATGATTGGGTAATTTCTTTCCTTGAAAATAACATTTTTTTCAGATTTGGTCTTGCATTGGAAATTATTACAGACAATGGTCCTGCTTTCATTTCTTCTAAGCTGACTGAATTTTTATCTAAATTAGGGGTTAAAAATTTCACCTCTTAATATTATTGTCCCCAAGGAAATGGGTAGGTTGAGTCTACCAACAAAAATCTAGTAAAAATCATCAAAAGGCTCATCGAAGACAAGTCTCGTCAGTGGCACACTCTCCTCACTTACGCCCTCTAGGTAGATAGAACTACCACCAAGGTAAGCATTGGTTGCACTCCTTTCCATATTGTTTATGGTCAAGAATACCTCCTTCCAACTGATCTAGAACTTTCTTCCTGAACGTTAATGCTACAGATTGAAGAATTAAACTCTTCAGATGTTTCAAAAAGGATAAACATGCTACTAGCTTTGGAAGAGTAAAGGATGATTTCTTTGAATAAAATTAAAAGGAGACAACAAAATGTTAAGAAGTATTTCAACAAAAGTGTCAAGACTCTCAAGTTTAAGGTCAATGAAATTTTTTTTCTATGGGATTCAGCTCACGCTGATAGGGGAAGACATTAAAAATTTCAGAAATTATGGCTGGGTTCTTTCAAGATCACTTTTGTCTTAGGTACCAATTCTTACATTCTAAAAGATTTATAGGAGAGATTGTTTCCCTACAATACTAACGGTTCTGACTTGAAGCATTATGTGGAACCAACCTGAAAATATCTAACACAGTTTGGATTTTCTATATTTTAGTAGTCTAGCTCTGCTTTCAGTTTTCATTCTTTTTCTTTTCTTCTTAAAACAATTGATTTATTTTTTATGTTTTAAGCATCTCCTACTAATTTTACATTTCTGTCACTTTATTTCTGCTATTTTATTTTTCTGCAATTTATTTTGTTAGGATTTTTATTTTCCTTTCCATCTTTTTTATTTTGGATGAGAATAAGATATTGGATCAGTTCTACCACAATGACACTCCTGCAAGATATTTTAATTCAATAACAATCAAGCTTACACAGTTGTTATGATGTTTCCCCTCAAGACATACTTGGATTTTTTATCTTCTTTCACTTCTGTCTTATAAAGAGATTGGTTATCTCCTACTTCTTCTTTCCATTTCTTCATCCATTTGAAAAATAAAAGAGTAGGTCCATTATTTTTTCTCCTTGGAGAAAGAGCCGATTTTGGTTGAATGATTATGCATACAGGGATAAACCCCCTCATACTTAACATTTTTTATGAGTTATTATGAAATTACCGATCTTTTTTCCATTAAATCTGCTCACGCCCCCCTGTTGCATAATTATTCTGGTTATATCTTCTAAATTTATTATTCTGGTCTGAGAAACCATGAGTTATGAGTTCTAAATCTTTTGAAAACAAATATCCCTATGGAGTTGTCGATTTGTTGACGATTAAAATCGAAACGAGGATTTCGCCTGCAAAGTATTGTTAAAGCCTATTAACTATAAGCTAATAATATATATATATATATATATAATAGTAGGTGAGACCCCCTTGTAGGTTGGAGGATCAGATCTGGGTCTTATTTGATGTTTTATTGTTGTTCAACACTTCTTACAGGATTGAGAATGATTGATTATCGATGTAGGTCCTATTCATGATAGATGGATGAGGGATAATACATATTTATTCTCTTTTTTTAGACTCGAATGCCATGATGGCTTATGATATATGTTGTTTTCATTTCTATATGTTCCTGAATTCATTACTTTGACACCTGGAAAAGACACATGTTAGTAACGAAAAATAAAGAGCAATTGAAAATAAATAAAGCAATATAAACAAAAAAATGCAAAATGAAGGAAATGGTTTATACTAACATTTTACACTATATGCATTAAAACGATCATTCTAGATCCTAGCTAAAAAATAATAGCTATGTGATTTATTGATTTCTATGAAAATATAGTTGTTATACATTACTGTATAGCTAGAAATGGTAATATGTGGATGGTGCTCTTGGCAATTAAGGGAATTTGATTTCAATGCATGGTTCAATTGGGTGAATTAATGGATTAGTGGTTGGCGCATACGAAGGAATTGAATGAGTTGAGCATGGAGGTGAAGTGCATTTACTGCATGTCACTCCTACTCCTTCCACTAGCTACCACCCTAGTTGGGCTATTGTTTCAACTGAGTTTGTTGTGGTTAGGTTTCGACTTTCAATCAGGGGAAGAACCACTCAGCCAATTCATGTTTTTAAGGTGGCCTTGGTTACAGGTATTCATTTTTGGCCATACATGAATTTACTCTAGTTATGAAATACATAGTGGCTCTGTATGTATGGGTTCGTGCTTTCTTTAAAGTTTGGAAACTGTGTATTTTGGTGATATTTTTCTGGATGATTGGTGTGGGTTTTCATCGCAGTAATGTGTGAAGTTACAATGTATTGTTTTGTTCTGAGTGTTAGCAGCCATAAAGGCTCTTTGTCATCCATGTTGGTTTGGTGGAGGGTTTCGTTTGGTATAGACTGGACAATTGTCTCCATGCATTCGTATTACCATACCTGGTCATTTGTAGTTATGGGGTTTACTAGGTTTTTGGAATACCTTATGTCATTGTGCTTCACTTGGGTATGAATTCGTTCATGTTTCTAATGTCACGCAGGGGTTTGTGATGGTTTTTTTCCAAAGGGATTTCTTAATGTGACTGTTATTTTTCGGCCCTGTTCTGTCTCAACATTCTTGGGTTGATTGAGAAGGCCACAAGGGTTATACCCTACTTTTTATAGGTTTCGTTACAAAATCAAAATGGATCCTTTCCCCTCTGTTCATAGTCTCTTCTATCATGGGTATTTTCACCTTGTCTGCGAAGACATTTTTGGTATAGCATGTGCATGCACCATGAGTCTCGGAGGTTTTCACCTGATGTCGGGAGTCGATTCCATGTCTCCCTATCTTGGTCCATAGAGTCAATCCTTGATTACTCAAAGCTCAATTTTGATAAAGGAAACCGTTTATGTCATGTTGGATACATGGTCGATGGTTATGAGTTGGTGATGCATTGTCGATAATGTTCTATTTTCAACTCATTTCTATTGATTATCCTGAAAGTGGATTTTGGTTATAGTCACTACAATTGGTTATTATGACAGTCAAATTGATAAGCCCAACATTGAAATTGGTTAGATGAAGAATGGAGTTGATACACAATAACTTTATTTTGCATTAGGATTATTGAAATGTTTACCTAGAATTAGTTTACAATTGATTAATGCACGGTGATGCCCTACACGTGATGCATGGTATGTGTGGTGTTCCTACAAAATGAGTTAATGATTATTGTGACTGTGTGTTCTTAATTTCTAAATGGTTTATTGTGATCATGATGATTATGGAATTTTCATCCATTGTATATGTTATGATTATTTGATCGCGCCATAAGAGAGGGTCACGGGATTTTAAATTTGGTTTTGTTTCTTTTTAATTGAATTGTGTTGTGAAATCGGGCCTGTTGTTGCTGCCTCATTGTATTGGATGGATAGCCCAACATTTTGAATGTTTAGAGTCAAATAAAATTCGACCTGTACAGTCACAAAAACACACTTGCATTTGGTAAAAGGGTTTTGTGTATCCCACCTTATAGCATGAGTTGAAGTGGTTATTATTTCTGTGTGATTAATTTGTTAAGTCAAGATCTTTGAAATTTAAAAATGGATTATGGTGTTAACTGCCCACTATGTATGTTAAATGAATACCATGATTTTTAACAGTGGTAGGAACAACTATTGTGACAATATAACCTCATTTCAATTTAATTATTAAAATATAGAATTGAGCATGATCTTTGAATTGTATTTGATGATTGAAATAATTCATGAGAAGTGGTTGATTTTGATGCTTAACAGAATGGAAATAAGTGGTTCTTTATGCATTTGGTAATTGTTTTAAAATATTAAATGGATAAGTGAGATGAACAGAGATCCCCTACATGCTATTGTGGAATGCATATTGTCTTGTTTGATGACAATGTGTTAAATATTTGATTACAAATACGTAGCAAGTTAATGCACAATTTTTTTTGGACTATACACAGTAGTGGTTTTTTTGGGGTTACAATGGCCATTTGGTTGGTGTATTTCCTTTTACTGAATGGTTTTATGGATTACTTAATTAATTTTATGAACAATACCCACTCTCTTTCCCCGCCATTATATCACTTTTCACTAATTACAACTCTATCACCTTCCCACATTCATTTTTCACTTTGTGTTCTAAAATTGATTACGGTCAAGGAGAATTTTGTATTGAAGCAGTTGGAAGTTACATTTTCTTGGTTGGATCACAGTGATGTTTTATTTGGTCTACATTATAGTTGATTATTTGTTTTCTTTAAGAAGTAATTGTGTTCTTTTCCCCTTCATTTTATCATTTTTCGCTAAATACAAGCCCCTGGCATTTTCTAGGACCTTTTGTTCACCCCCTGCTCATTGACAACAATTAAACAATTTATATGGATTGGATTGCATGAATTTGATATGTTGTTGAGCCAAAATATATTTCATATTTTTAAAGATTTTTCATGTATGGTTGTTAAAGGAACTATTTTCTAATCAATATTCATATAGGAATGAGCTATTCAAATAAAAGGTTGAAAATCGAGGCCTACTATGCCTCTGTCAAAGAAAAAGTCGTTATTGCCCCTTCCACATCTTCAAAAAATTATGATAAATATGTGTACTCCCACATGCATTGGAAGGATGATTGTTATCATGTGATCAACAAGATTAGGCCTAAAGGCTCAGCACAACAAAAGGAAAATTCAGGAAAATCGAAGGGTGACAACAACAATCAAGGAAAGATTACATCTCAGAGTGGTAAATCCAACTTTTGTGTTTTTATTTTATCTATTGTTGATGACATTTGACTTCAGAAGTTTTTGGAAAACATGTTTTATTTTTGGATATATGAGTAATTCATTTTTGAAAAAAATGTCAAATATAAATGAGATAAATTCTCAAATGTGCATGTGATGATGGGAGTCACAAGGAGAGATGTTCTTGTTTAATTGACTAGTTATGTTATAATTGTTAAGAGCTAGATGGGAGTCACAAGAGGTCCCACCTACTAGTTATTGTTTATTTAAAACACTTATTATGATTACTTGTTTTCCCCCTAACTAAGAAGTTGGTTGAGTCTTTAGTTAACTTAACTAACGAGGTAGTTCAACTACCTCAACCAATTATGATTTTATTAAAGGAAAAAAGAAAGGGAGGAATAAAAGGAGGATAGAAGGAGAATAATACTAATGTTTTCTCTTTGAGTTTATGTTGATATAGTTCATTTTTCATTCATTCCATAATTTATCACAAGCCTAATTCTTTTTTATGATAGCAGGGTATTATTGTAGGCAACAAGGTTCATGGTTGAATTACATCATTGAAACACTTGTTTCTAAGAGGTGTTGATCTATCTTTGATAGTCTGTGTAGACTTGTCTATTTGTGAATTACTTTTCATGACTGACAAAGGATATTGTGCAGATTCGAGTGGGAAGAAATCTATGGCAAGATGATACAACTTTTAGAGTTCATTTTTTGATTTTTTGTCATAGATCCTTTTGTATGTTCCATCAGGGATGTCTAAGTTTGAATTTGGTTCGAAATTTCTCCATGAAATTTTGTAAAAGGAATGAGTCTTTGGTGAATTGGAATGAAATAAAGGTTTTCTTTATTTCTCATATATCTTGATTATCATCTTGGTGTCTTTACTCCTATCTTTACCTTTATTTCAGCAACTATTATGTTCAAAAAATCATATTTAAATGAATTTTCCAAGAAGCTTTTAATTGTGAAAAGACTATCCTAAGCACTTGTAATCAATACGTGTTAGTTAGGATTTTATTTTTGATGGCTATAAATATACGGTGATATTTCTATCTATTTTTCTTTAGCCAAGCAGAATCTGAAAATGCTTGAGTAAGATCATTTCATATCTTTTCCTCAACAGGGGGGGTGAATGAGTAATATTGGAATTTAATCCTTTTTCACCATAAAATGAAAGTGTTATATCAACGTAGAATTATTATAAAATAGTTGCAGAGTAAATAAATAATGAACAAATGAGAAATCATACACATACACAATACACCAGTGTTTTACATAGAAACCCAACGCGGGAGAAAACCACATAATGCTTTTTCTTATATGTATTTAAGAATTACATTCATTGGAAGCACTAACTTTCTTTTTTCTCTAGCTGCAACTAGAAGGAGGCTCCAACCCCATATTTTCTCAGGCTACAACCCGAGGGAAGCTCCAAATCCCTAATTCTCTAGCTACAACCAAAATGAGGCTACAACCCCCGGTGGCTACAACCACCTGTCCTTTCCCCATTCAATTGCCTTGAAATATAAGTAGAATGATGGAACCATTGTCACATTATCACTGTGAGGTATACTATTATAAACATGTACCAGTCAACCTATAACAACTTGTACCAAACAACCTATAATCAACCTATACCATAAAAAGTGCATCAACCATGCACCAACTTGTACCTCAACCTGTACCAACAATGAGTGCATCAACCATGCACCAAATATGTATCAATCATTCATAAAATACACATAAACTATGACTCATTAATATGTATCAAAGTTTTCAACTATACACTTCATGTATATGCCAACTTATCAACTACTTGTCTCAACCATGTACCCAAAATGTACCTCAACCAAAATCCCAAATAAACTTCATGAGTCAAATCTGATTTGTACTTATGTCATAGACCAGGTGTATATGATCAAATACCTACAAACCTTCCTTAACTTTAACAACAAGAAACTGGCATTTTCATCAAATTTTTCTTTAGTCTCACTTGACTATTTTTGGATTAGTCAACATCCCTAACTTGAAATAATCATAACTATGAACCTATAATGAATAAAGATCTGAAAATGTTACACAATGTTCCTCAATGTCTTTTATGCAATTCCTCTAGATTTCACTATTTGGAACCTCTCATAAAAGGAGTTGTATAAAAAATGGCATACCTTCTTGAATTCTGGCTTATCCTGGAGATCGAACTTGTAGAGAATTACCCGCATGAAATATTTGTTGTATAGATATTAAAATGGTACAAACAATACTAAAAAATATACTATAACCAATACATTTGGTCTTACTAAATTTGGATTAGTTATAAAGAAGTTATGACGTTTTTACCCAAAACACCTATTTTGGACTAGTTTCAGGACTTGCCAGAAACCCTATTTTCCATGGAGTATAACTCCACAAATACAATGATCCTGGGCCAAGGAGGCCACCTAGGGGAATTCCCACCTAGGGCGCACAAGTCAATCACCTAGGTGCAACACTTCTTCACCTTTTGATGAGGAATTAAATATATGTAAAATAAATGGTTCCCTTCGTATATAAGGTGAACTAGGAATAAAATAAAGAATTCTTACCTTTTATTTGGAAGCTATGTGTCTTGGTTTTTTTCTTTTCTAAGTTTGCATTTTACATTCATGACAATTTCATTTTTAGGGTTTCTAACTGCGCCTTCCTTCACGGTTGCCTCCTGGTGCCACCATTTTCCATGCTTCCACCTCTGAGAGAAAGCTTATCTCATTATATAGTTGCTCTCTCCGAGAGAAAATCATTTCGTTCAAGTTTTCTGAGGCATAAGGGAGGGCCCACCAACTGATTTTGCACCCTTTCTGGTTTCTTCTTTGTGGGAATGAAGTGACTGCGCCCTCTTCCATGGATACACTGGGCTTCTACCACTAATCCTTGGAGGTCACTCTGAGATTAACAAAACCTCTTGGCCACTCTCAGGTCACCTCGGTCTGGATCCCCATTTTCTTAGTCACCCAAACTAATGGTGCGCCCTTGTTCATATTTGCACCCCTGAGGAGAGTTTTTGGTCAGAAGTTGAGCTATAGATTGCATGGTAACCTTCTCCTATAGATCATCTTCTTGGTAAGATCAATTGGTATCAGAGCCTCAAGATCCATGGAAAAGATTTCGATCTTGAAGATTGAGCCAATTTTTGTTTTTTGGGGTTTTCATGAAATAATCCAGAGTTTGCCCATTCCAAGGTTTCCTTTTTATGAAATAATATCCACATATCTCATAAGACCCAAGGGTGCCCACATTTCCATTGCCACGGAGAGGAGCTCCACAGATCTAAAAAAATACATATCTCTCCCTTTAGACCATCAAGATCTGTTGCCTCGGGGTTTTGATTCCTCTGTTCTCAAAACAGAGTCAATTGTTAAGAATTGCAACCTAGGGGTGACTTTTCTCTTCAATTGGCCTCACAATGCCTCCATGCAAAGATCCTTTGGCAATCGAATCAGAATCCAATACAACAAATCTTGTCCAAGATCTTGCTCAGAATTATGAGCTGCTCAGAATGCAACAACAAAACAATCCAGATCCATTCCGGTTGGACACTCAAATACAACTACCCACGTTTGCTGGGAAAATGAATGGTGAAATGGTGGATTCTTGGATCCGTAGCCTATCCACCTATCTCAATACATGTGCAGGCCTTACCGAGGAAAGAAAAATCTAGATTTCCTCCTTGCAATTAGAAGGAATGACACAAACTTGGTGGGATACAAAGAAAGAGAAGACCACATTTATGATAGATATTGGGGATTCTCCAGAATCCTATACTTTGCAACCCATCAAAACCTGGGCTCGACTTTTCGAAGATGTGAGAAATCAATGAGATGCTCAGAATGCAACAACAAAACAATCCAGATCCATTTCGGTTGGACACTCAAATACAACTACCCACGTTTGCTGGGAAAATGAATGGTGAAATGGTGGATTCTTGGATCCGTAGCCTATCCACCTATCTCAATACATGTGCAGGCCTTACCGAGGAAAGAAAAATCTAGATTTCCTCCTTGCAATTAGAAGGAATGACACAAACTTGGTGGGATACAAAGAAAGAGAAGACCAAATTTATGATAGATATTGGGGATTCTCCAGAATCCTATACTTTGCAACCCATCAAAACCTGGGCTCGACTTTTCGAAGATGTGAGAAATCACTTCTACCGACTTGGGTATGTGTAATCCTTATGGATCAAATGGAACCAACTTTGAAAACTCCCTTCATAAGGAGTGGAAGGATACATAGACTTCTTCTACAAGATGCAACTCTTACTTCATGTTCCAGATCCAGAAGAGGTACTCATATTAAAAATTTTGGCTGGTTTATTAATTCAATTCCGTCAAGAAGTAGGTCTGTTTGAGAATCCAAATTTAGATAAAACATTTCAAAGATATTTGGCTATAGATAGGAAAGTCTCTCCTATAGGTCGTATTCCTTAGTCCTTCCCTTACACCAACCCCCTTGCCTCTCAACCATCCAGCTCCCATCCCTTATCCCTCTTTCCACCTCCTCAGAAACAAAACCCCACACCCAATACAACTACAAGAACACCCTAGTGCTCATTCCATAAAACTACTTCACACAATTCATTAGATTGTTGAATCCTCCAAAATCTAAAAACCAACAAAACTCTACTCACTGATCTCATTTCACCTTCCCAAGTATAAGATATTGAAGAAGTTCCTCTCGACAATCTATAATGTACCTCAAAATTTACATTAAAAAAATAAAATTTAATTGGGTACTTTGAGTTGATTCTGTGTGATTAAAGTTTCAGTCATTCGTCAACCATAATGTTCAGTGAACTTATTGCCTTTTACTTCTATATCCTATTTAACATATTGAAGCCTCTTCCTATTCAGTATTGATTTATATACAAACATAGGTACATAGCTAGGGATATCCTATTTCATTGCAACTTGGTATTATCTACCGTTTTCGTTTCCAAAGCCCACTTTATGATAAGGAGATGTAGCTACTTAGAATCATTATCATATTAATTGCAATGGTTGTAGATGTAAGGCCTTATAACATTCGTTCTGATATATATATATTATTACAGGGTCTACAAGAAGGGGTTAGCATTATTCGAAATACTTTTAAACAGACACTATTGGGTATAAAATCGGACACTAATTTGCACCATGAAATAAGGTGCACAGAGGTTAAACTTAGTAAGGTTAGGTTACCATCTTGCCATTGAGAAATTTCCAATGCCTAACGATATTAAACTATCCACTTCAGATGGTTAATGTGATGGTGGTTAGGTTCAACACATAACCAATATTATAAGACTAAATAGTAACCCTACATAGGCTACCCAGTGTACCTTGTCATTAATATTCTAAGCAACTGATAGAGGTCGGAACCATCTTGCCTTAAAGGCCTGTCTGCAATATTTATGGAGTTCTGAGATGAGTCTATTCAGTTCAGTACTAGGCCTGCGTGCCCTAATGCAATGTCGACAACTTGCCATATTCACATGGCCCAAGTACGAATACCCCATCCCCATTACTCCATATAAAAGGTCATTCCAACGCTTTCACTTTCATTCTAGTTTTTTCTTTGGTGAAGGAGAAAGAAAATGTTGAAGATCATTTTCCATTTGGCTTTAGCATCGTGTTCTTGATTTTATGATTCGGCCCCTATGCCTGATGGGTGGTAATCTTGGAAGTAATTTCTCGACGGGCAGCTCCGTGTGGGGTAAGTTTGCGCTTGACTATTCTTTTATTTATGCATTCAGCTATTTCTGCCTCGTCAAGTAGGTCTCTGCATGCTACTGTTTCCCAGTCAGTTCCTCGGTACCATTCTCGTTTTTTCTTCGAGGTTACTATAGAAAGGGGTACGTGGTACCCTAGCAAGGTTTAGGTCTTTTCATAGTTTTATTCCCTTTCTCTGTACTAGCCTTCCTGTCGAGGCCGAGCTATTCTCTTCTTGTGGAGGAACTTATCACAGTTTCTGTTAGAAATGTACATCTGGGATATCCTATTTTGATTGACATGTTGATATTGGCTTGGTTTCCTCCATCGGTTGGTCTCTCATATGACAGACTGTCATGTCCTGGTTTTCCCTTACTTGTTTAAAAAATTTTTGTTTAAAATAAGTGTTGTCTAGTGTTATTATATCAGTTAGAAGCGATGTTCTAATGGCCGTATGTGGCTTAATCCTTTATGTTTATGTTTGAAAGGTCACATTGATTTCATATTTACCCTTACTTTATGCTCCTTATATGCATATCATTCCTGCAATGTTTCTTTGGATTAAAATCTGGTATTCATCGCTAATGATGGGCCCCTTTGATGTGTGAGGGTACCCATCTGGGAGACATGAGCTCCTCTTCCCCTTTCGGTCTGGGAGGCTCATGGTTAGCATGATGGCGAAGGTTATGGAACCTTCCACTATAATTAAGTACATTACCGTCCCCTTTCTAGTTACGTTTTTTGTTCCTTAAGTTAATCATATTATTCCTCTTGGATAATTTTTAATGTTTTCCCATTACTTTGTGCAGGTGTGGTCACGCCGAAGCATGCTGATAGTCAATTCACTCCTTAAAGAGGTATTTGGGTTCCAACACAGCTCCCTTCCATCTATTTCAAGTTTACATACACCGATGGTCAAGGCTATGTCGTGTTCCTAATGTTTGAAGATTTTTAGTTCCAAGTTAGTTGATATAGGCTACGCCCTGATTTGTATAAACAGTTTGGTATGAAGAAAAATGCACCAAGCTTGTGCTTGGTTGGACTTGTGATATTTAGATAGTCGTTCTATTTAAGTAATATGATAATTATTTTTTTAGTGATACTTTGTTGTGGATATTGGTTCAAATCTTTCATTTTCCATGTTTAACACTTTCCTCAATTTTTTTGAAAAATGGTTTATTATTACAGATTCAAATTCTTTTCTTGTGTTATTCTAGTTATTTTTTCATAATTGAATATCATTGTTGATTACACAGTCTCTTCCCAAACCGATTCGGCCATGCACAGTGGTAAAACCTAGAACTAGCCTAGTAACAAATGCACCTAAGGGTTTTGTTTTCCATCGAGATTATGTGATGACTTCCAGATTTCATTTATGCATCATATACTTAAATATATTTGTCTGATTGAGATTGTAATAGATCTAGATTTCCATAATTCTTGTTTATTTTCTTTTCATATGCTTACTTTACTCCTCTATATCCACAACACTACCTTGCCCTGTTTAAACATGAAACATCATGGCTTCGCTATACAAAATTACTATTTACCTTCTGTTTTCTACTACAGATATTAATCAAGCCTATTATCAGTCCACTCACCAGAAATAAATAAAAATTTTACTACGACAGAAGTTTGTGGTTATACTGTAGGTGTGCCTTTTCTTAAAAGAGTCATCTCTAATTTACTATTATAACCATACTGATTTGCATACACTCAAATATTTCTGTAATCGATTATGTGTAGTTTGCAGAATTATTTCCCTACTTATATGTTTATATATCTACCTAGTTCTTCCATATTTTGTTGTAGTTAGTTTACTCCAACGTCATTATTCCACTGTTACATAACACCCATATAATATATATATCTGTTCATAAAAACAAATACCTATACAGGTCTTCATGCATATGAAATAGTACCTTAGTGATATAGGGTGTATTTACTTTGAATTTGAATTGTATATTCACTAGAGTAGGCTCACTATATACTATAATCATCTACAGGAATATAATTCTCCATAGAAATTGGCAGGCGTGACTTCACTCACATTATGCAACCAATTTTATTTTCTTTTTCTCAACAAAAAATTAATTAAGAAGATAGAGGTAGTTTGTGGTCCATTCTATTATGTGATTAGTAACTTTACAGGTCTCGTCTTACTGGTTAATATATTCAATGACCTTAATAATTACTTAGCAACACATCTAAATACATAAGTCCATTTATAGCTAATGATTAGGAAATAAAATGATAGATCTTTCCACCACAACATTCAACCAGAATTCATACATAGAAGTAAACATATTGTAGCACATGAAATTTAAATAAGGTAAGTTAGAGTTACATATCTGAATCAAATTTGTGGGATGCCAAAGGGAATAGCCACATTCCTCCCAAATGTAGAATAGGGCAGCCAATCTACTTGCCCGATTCACCCCCAAGCCTGACCATGAATCCATGAAGGTGAATTGAAATCTCCTCTCCAACAATATCCTTTAATTCTAGCAGAATCCCCCTTGCCTCACACTCACATAGTAGTTCTCATAACAGCAAGGAAAAGATCAATAGTCTCCTTTCCCAACATACTTGGCAGTGTCCTGCCTGCTCACATATGCTATTTATTAATTTGCCTAGGACTTTTTCCCTCCCTTGGGAATTTTTGCATCTTTCTAAATCCCTGATTTTCAGGGGCTGCCAATGGCCAAATCACTGATTTTCCACTTGTAACAATCATCCTAGAGTTAATTCCAATGTGCTCCCCACTCATGGATTCATGGTCAGCTAAATTTAACATGGCTATTCCATTTTTCCTTCTGCAATCAATATAAAATATTTTTTTTTTCATAGAAGTGTCATAGTCAAATAGTTAGTTGGGTCAAATCAAGTCTTTGCCTAATAGTCATAATAATTAATTTACAAAAAATTGAATGAATTTTCAAGAGATTTAAATTTCAAAAATATTTTATTTTTTTGGGACGTTCCATCCTTTCACCCTTAAATAAAAAACTATCCTCAGTGTTCATTCCTTTCCTGGAAAAAGATTGGATGAGATCTTCGCAAATCTCCCTCCAACTCCCAAGTGGCCTCCTCAGGACTAAAGTGTTTCCATTGCACCTTTACTTGAGTGATGACTCTGTTCCAAAGTGTTATTTCTCTCCAGTCTAGAATGCACAGGGGTTCCACTTGGAACTCGCCTTCGGGTTCCACCTGCACCAAGTTCCAATAAATCATATGAGTAGGGTCATGAATATGCTTTTTCATCAAAGAAATATGAAAAACATTATGAATTTTCAGATTAGCCAAGAGTGCAAGTTGGTATGATACGGGTCCAATTTGAGCTAGTATCTCAAAGGGTCCACAAAACCTGGGTGCCATCTTGGCACAATTTCCTAACTTCAATGAGCTTCTTCAAGCTTTGACCTTTAAATAAACATGGTCTCCCACTTGGAATTCCAAGTGTCTTCTTTTCTGATCTGCATAGCTTTTCTGTCTATCCTGTGCTTCTTTCAAATTTTGTTGTACCTTCCTTACCATGTTTTCCATTTCTTGGAGAATCTCTGGTCCCACCATGAGTCTATCAGCCGGGTTATCCCAGCTAATTGGAGTCATACATTTTCTGTCGTACAATATTTCGAAAGGGCTCAATTTAGCTGAAGTCTGGTATCCATTGTTATATGCAAATTCTACCAAGTGTAGATAGTATTCCCATTTGTTCGGTTTTTTTCTTACATACATGCGGAGCATATCCTCAATGATTTGATTTATCCTTTCGGTCTGTCCATCCATTTGCAGGTGATAACTCGTACTGAAATTCAAGTTAGTATTTATCCCTGCAACCATTCCTTCCAAAAGGCGGATGTGAACTTTACGTCTCTATCTGAAATCACCATTTTATGAATACCATGCAGTCTAAAAATTTCTTTCATGAATATTTCAACAATGTTTATATATTTAAAAGTAGACTTTGCAGGAATAAAGTGTGCAGACTTACTGATTTTATCAATTACAACCATAATAGCATCATTCTCTTTTCGAGTTTTAGGAAAACCTATTATAAAATCCAGCGATATGGTCTCCCACTTCCATCGTGGTACTGGTAATGGTTGTAATAGGTTGGCTGGATGCTGGTGTTCAGCCTTAAGCTACTGACAATCTTGGCACCTAGCCAAGTATTCTGTTGTTTCGCCCTTTATATTAGGCCAATCAAATAGTTTTCTAAGCGTAGTTATCATTTTCTGGTAACTTGGATGGCCAGAATAAGGTTTCTTATGCACTTTGTCCAAGACTGTTAATTTTAACTCTACAGAATCTGGTAAATAAATCATGTTTTTAAATCATAGTAGTCCCTTCTTGTCGATACTTAGATCTGTTTTATCTGAGTTTGTGGTATTGTTCTGTAATTTTTTCATTACCTTACTGTAATTGCCATCATTAATACATGTTGTGCTTATCCTTTGTTCCAAATCACTTTCGGCCCTGCTGTAACGACCCCTTCGTTATGTCTATGAATAGCGAAGTACAATAGGGATTTTTTTTTTTTTTAAACTCTAAGAAATAAGAAATTAACAACATCACATAATTCATATCAATGCAAAAACACATGACATCATAACTAAAGTGACCCATGATCAAAATATAAACAAACTCTACAATACCATTTCTGAATGAAATTGCAAAATATAATGCCCAACAATCTCATCATATTATCACCAATAACAATAATTTGCCGAATATAAAACGCCTTCTACTTTACCAGTAAATCGTACCTTTGCCTTACGTCGCATTGGAAGACGTCCTGCGCTCCGTGCCGCGACCCACGTGCCGACCGTAGAAAGCTCACCGGTACCTCCCAGCCAACGCTAGGGGTACTCTGCTTCCCCCTTAGCCCCCCGAGCCGCAAAGGGGCCACACAAGAACCAGAGATAGACTAGTGTCTCAGCTCGCCTCAACGGCTAAGCTACCACTCCAAACACAGCTGAGATATCCCCGACTCCTCACAAGCACCCCGTCAAGCCACAACTCGGCAGCGTAACGTTACGCTAACTATTTTCCCCCATTACTTTACCCCCGTTATTTTTAGAAGACTTTAATTAACACCTATGAGGGTTTTAGTTTACGCCCTAGGTTTATTTTTGTAGAATCTTTTCTTAGGGATGGTCAATTTATCTTAGAGATGTTTTTAATTCAGGTTTTGATTTGAGCCAGGCGACAATTTA
>JZKD02S0326515.1:171981-208638 GCA_000966675.3 Picea glauca
GGAATAAGGCCCCCGCCTTATTGCGCGCCCCTTAGAATCATCATGAGCGACTATCGCAGTCTGCCCTCATGGCATCGTGGATCCTCTCGAACTAGGTAATCGTTAACCTACAGTTTGAATCGTGAGCGACTATCACAGTCTGCCCTAACGACATCGTGGATCCTCCCGAACTAGGTAATCTTTAACCTACAGTTCGAGCCACGGAGGGAGTGCTAATAGGCTGTGGCAAGGCTGCTATCACACCTCTCCCTCAAACTCTTTGGAACTCGTGTGTGGCCCCTTTACTCCATATGTGAGTCTAGTCGGCAAGCTATCGTCAGCCTGCATCATCAACCATCATGTCAGATCATGTCCACAACATATCATGAAATCAATAGCATATCATCAAAACCACACAATATCACTGTAAACGAAACAACTCAAATAGCCCACTCCCTGACTCAATCCGGAGTCCAAGGGAGTTCCACCGATGCCTCTGCATCCTCAAGGTCCGAAACCCTACACACTCAATGAAACTGAGTCAATAGCACCTGTATATAGCAATAGTAAAACATCCTGTCATCAATTATGATGCATCCTCATCAAGGTTACGTGGTTCATCATCATAAAAATCTAGATCACTTGCGAGCAAGTGTCCTCAAAGAATAAGTTTTTTCACTGTGCCAGAGCAGGATGTTACACCTGCTGATACTTATCTTGAATATCCCATGGACTCTTCTGCTTAAAGCATCTGCTACTTTATTTTCCTTACCCTTGATATGTCTGACCTAGAATTCAAATTCACTTAATAAGGCTAGCCACCATGCTTGTCTTGCATTAAGGTTTGGTTGGTTAAACAAAGATTTCAGCCCGCTATTATCCATTAATAGTAGGAATTTTATGCCCATAATGTAATGTCGCCAAATTTTTAAGGCATGTATTACGGCTTCTAATTCTAAGTCATGAGTGACATAATTTCGCTCGTGTTCCTTTAATTTCCAAGACTCATAACAAATAACGTGTCCTTCCTGAGTTAGGAAACCACCTAGTCCTTCTTTACTTTCATCCAAACATACCATGAAGTCTTTATCGAGGTCTGCTACTTTCCATATGGGTGCATTTGTCAGTAATCCCTTCAGTTTGTTAAAGCTTTCTTTACACTTTTCTGACCAATTAAACTTGGTTCCTTTCTTTTGTAATGAAGTGATAGGGTAGGCTATCCTAGAAAACCTTTCTATAAACCTACGGTAATATCTGGCGATTCCCATGAATGACTGTATCTCTCGTACATCCTTGGGCACCAACCATTCCATAATGGCTTTTGTCTTTTCCAGGTCTATGATAATGCCTTCTGCTAAAATCACATGTCCTAAATATTGTATTTCTTTCTGATAGAAGTCACACTTGTCAAATTTGGTGTACAGTTTTTGTTTCCTCAACGTTTGTAGAACTATCCTTAAGTGTTCATCATGTTCTTATTACATTTTTGAATAGACTAGAATATCATCGATAAATACTACAATGAACTTGTCTAAGTACTGACTCAAAATACTATTCATCAAACTAATAAACGTGGCTAGCACATTAGTGAGTCCAAAAGGTATGACTACAAATTCATAGTGTCCATACCTTGTCCGAAAAGATGTTTTTCTTATGTCCTCGTCTTTTATCCTAACTTGATGATAACTGGATCATAAGTCCAACTTTGAAAAGATCTTGGCCCCACCTACTTGATCAAACATATCATTTATCCTTGTTAAGGGTTATTTTCTCTTAATAGTCATTTTGTTTAGTTGTCTATAATCGATACATAGTCTTGGAGTACCATCTTTATTTTTCACAAAGACGATTGGTGCCCCCCATGGTGAGACACTGTGTCTGATATACTCTTTGTCCAATAATTCCTGTAACTGTATTTTTAATTATGTTAGTTCTGGTAGACTGATTTGGTAAGGTGCCTTTGAGATAGGGGCTAAACCTCATAGTAGGTTGATGGAGAAGTCTATCTCTCTTCGAGGAGGTAATTCTATTATCTCATCCACAAACATGTCTCTGAAGTCACGTAGGACAACAAAATCTTCTAGTTTTGGCTTATCATCTTTTCCTAGCAGATTCGTTACTTGGATGGCATAAACTTCACATCCCTTCCTCATACATTTCTTGAGTTGCATTGCTGAAACCCGTATGATTGATACCGGTTTTGGTATACCTTGGGCTGTTCTAAAAGCGCCAAAATCATCCTTATAGATAAGTATATTTGTATAGCAATCTATTACTGCTTTGTGTTATTCCAACCAATCCATCCCGATAATCATATCATAAGATCCTAGTTGTAGGATGTTCAGATGGGTATTTATATTTTGACCATCTAAGATGAACTCACAATCCAAAACAAAATCAACTACTTTTCTTTTAGTACCGGTCGCCAATTGTACAAGCCATGATTTTCCATGCTTCAATTTCTTAAGTTTGTTTGACTCTGCCACATTAGGTGTAATATAAATTAATGTAGCTCCAAGGTCAATTAAAATAGAAATTCGAGTATCATTGATTTTAGCTTTGATTTATACCACCGAGGACTGGTGGTCATCTTGTCGACCATCTATGGCTGCATTTATCCAATGTAGGCTTCTTCCCACGTCTCCCACCATTGAGGCTTCCTGTAGATTATGAACAATAGTTATGTTTGTTGAAATCAAATGTGGACAGTTCCTCCTTAGATGAGGCTCTCCACACTCCCAACCCTTTAATGGCTCGCGGGGGTTGTATCCAAACGTCTTCATTCCCAGGTTTACCAGTTTACCACTGCTTTGTGTATTCAGATGGATGGAGTGAAAATCCTTTCTCAGAATTTTTTTTGCTATATTCCGATAAGGATTTGGTTGGTACCCCTTCTTCCGCTAGTTCATTCGCTCTTATTTATTATCCTTCCAGTCTTTGGGAATTTCTACCCACTATTTATACTGATCGTAGCACATTCGTGCTTTCTTGAATACTTCGCTCAAGGATCTAGGGTAGTCAAACTCAATTCTTTCCTTGTAGGACTATGGTAGAAAACTTAGAAATCGCTGAATTTTTACCTTATCCTCACGGATGTACGGTATGAACCTTAGCATTTCCAAAAATTTATTTATAAGGTCCTCCATTGTCATCTGTCCAAGTCGTAACTTGTAGAACTCTTTTGTCTTCCTTTCATAGTAACTTTTCAAAAGGTATTATTTCTTGAAATGCTTTTTAAAGGAAAACCATTCCAACTGCTTCTCCTTTAGGCCCTTGGCCAATTTCAGATCCTACCACCAAATGTTGGCCTTCCCTTTCAGATTGTAGATGACCATTCTGACCTTCATGTTGCTGGAATAGTTGTATATCTGGAAGTATTTTTTGATTTCCAACAACCATGCCTCAACTTCTTCTCCCATCTTGGATTCTCCATCAAAGGTAGCTGGTTTAATCTTTTTCAATTCTCCTTTGAGGTGGTCTACTTGTTTTCTTTTTCTGTCTGATTTAGTTTTTTCTTCAACTGAAGGTGTTCCTTCCAACGAACTATCTCCTTTTTTCTGTTTCTAGCCATGAGTTCTTGGAGGCCCTTTTTCTAACTTCCTCTTTGTGGTTATTGTCCTTTGGGCTTTTCTTTGTCACTATACTGTGCAACAGGACTTCATTTATCTCTTGCTGTTCCTGTTGTGCTTTTTTCAATTTTTCATTGTCTTCTTTGAAAATCTGTAATTCAACAATAAGGTTCCTCATTGTTTCTAACACTTTCGTGGGTGAGATTCCATCACTATTATGTCTTGTATCTCCAGGGTGTCCTTGTTGTGGGTTTTCTCCCATTCTGATTTCTACATCGTCCTGAGCTTCCATAATTAACACAAAACAAAAATAGATTTATGTTTGTAACCATAAGATTTTTATTAGTTTTACATAAATTAGAATATATATACTAAAAAACTATGGTGGCCTTGCTCATGTCCAGTGTTCTAACCTTTTTTCTCTGATACCATATGTAATATACCTCAAAATTTACATAATTTTTTTTTTTTTTTTAATTGGGTACTTTGAGTTGATTCTGTGTCTTTAAAGTTTCAGTCATTTGTGAACCATAATGTTCAGCGGACTTATTTCCTTTTACTTCTCTATCCTATTTAACATATTGTCACTTCTTCCTATTCAGTATTGAGTTATATATGAACATAGGTACATAGCTAGAGATATCCTATTTCATTGCAACTTGGTATTATCTATCATTTTCGTTTCCAAATCCCACTTTATGATAAGGATATGTAGCTACTTAGAATCATTATCATATTAATTGCAATGGTTGTAGATGTAAGGCCTTATAACATTCATTCTGATATATATATTATTATAGGGTCTACAAGAAGGGGTTAATATTATTCGGAATACTTTTAAATAGACACTGTTGGGTATAAAATTAGACACCAATTTGTAGCATGAAATAAGGCACACAGAGGCTAAACTTAGTAAGGTTAGGTTGCCATCATTCCATTGGGAAATTTTCAATTCCTAACGATATTAGACTATCCACTTTAGATGGTTAATGCGATGGCAGTTAGGTTCAACACATAACTAGTATCGTAAGAGTAAACAATAACACTACATAGGCTACCCGGTGTACCTTGTCATTAATATTCTGAGCAAATGATAGAGGTCGGAACCATATTTCCTTAAAGGCCTGTCTACAACATTTATGGTGTTCTGAGATGAGTCTATTCGGTTCAATACTAGGCGTGCGTGCCCCAATGCAATGTCAACAACTTTCCATATTCACATGGCCCAAGTACAAATACCCCATCCCCATTACTCCATACGAAAAGTCATTCCAACACTTTCACTTTCATTCTGGTTTTTGGTTTGGTGAAGGAGAAAGAAAATGTTTCAGACCATTTTTTGTTTGGCTTTAGCATCATGGTATTGAGTTTGTGATTTGGCCCTTGTGCCCGATGGGTGGTAATCGTGGAAGGAATTTCTCAATGGGAAGCTCTGTGTGGGGTAAGTTTGCCCTTGATTGTTCTTTTATTTATGCATTTGGCTCTTTCTGCCTCGTCAAGTAGGTCTCTGCATGCTACTATTTCCCGGTCAGTTCCTTTGTAGCATTCTCATTTTTTCTTCGAGGTTACTATAAAAAGGGGTAGGTGGTACCCTAGCAAGGTTTAGGTCTTTTGACAGTTTTATTCCCTTTCTCTGTACTAGCCTTCCTGTCGAGGCCGAGCTATTCTCTTCTTGTGGAGGAACTTATCACGGTGTCTATTAGAAATGTGCATTCAGGATATCCTATTTTGATTGAACTGTTCATATTGGCTTGGTTTCCTCCATCGGTTGGTCTCTCATATGACAGAGTGTCGTGTCCGGGTTTTCCCTTACTTGTTTAAAATTTTTGTGTTTAAAATAAGTGTTCTCTAGTGTTATTATATCGGTTAGAAGCGACATTCTAATGGATGTATGTGGTTTAATACTTTCTGTTTATGTTTGAAAGGTCATATTGATTTCATATTTACCCTTACTTTATGCTTCTTATATGCATATCATTCCTGTAATGTTTCTTTGGATTAAAAACCGGTATTCATCGCTATTGATGGACCCCTTTGATGTGCGAGGGTACCCATCAGGGGGACACAAGCTCCTCTTCCCCTTTCGGTCTAGGAGGCACATGGTTAGTGCGATGGTGAAGGTTATGGAACCTTCCACTATAGTTAAGTACATCACCGACCCCTTTCTAATTAAATTTTCTATTCCTTTATTTAATCATATTATTCTTGTTGGATAAATTTTAATGTTTTCCCATTACTTTGTGCAAGTGCGGTCATGCCGAAGCATGGTGACGCTCTCTTCACTCCTTCAAGAGGTATTCAGGTTCCAACATAGTGTCCTTCCATCTATTTCAAGTTTACATACACCGATGGTCAAGGCTATGTCCCGTTACTAATGTTTGAATATTTTTAGTTCCAAGTTAGTTGATACAGGGTACGCCCTGATTTGTATAAACATTTTGGTACGAAGAAAAATATGCCAAGCTTGCGCCTGGTTGGACTTGTGATATTTAGACATTCATTCTATTTAAGTAATATGATCATTATGTTTTAAGTGATACTTTTTTGTGGATATGGGTTCAAATCTGTCATTTTCTGTGTTTAACACTTTCCTCGATATTTCCGAAAAATGGTTGATTATTACAACTTCAAATTCTTTTCCGTGTTATTCTAGTTATTTTTCCATAATTGAATCTCACTATTGAGTATACAGTCTCTTCCCAAATAGATTCATCCATGCACAGTGGTAAAATCTAGAACTAGCATAGTAACAAATCTACCTAAGGGTTTTGCTTTCCACCGGGATTGTGTGTTGACTTCCAAATTTCCTTTATGCATCATATACTTAAATATATTTGTCCGATTGATATTGTAATAGATATAGATTTCCATAATTCGTGTTTATTTTCTTTTCATATGCTTACTTTACTCCTGTATACCCGCAACACTGTCTTTCCCTATTTAAACATGAAACATCGTGGCATCACTATACAAAATTACTATTTACCTTTTGTTTTCTACTATAGTTATTAATCAAGCCTATTATCAGTCCACTCACCAAAAATAAATAGCATTTTTACTATGACAGAATTTTGTGGTTATACTATAGATGTGCCTTTTCTTAACAGAGTCATCTCTAATTTACTATTGTAACCGTACTGATTTACATACACTCAAATCTTTCTATAATGGATTATGTCAACTTTGCAGAATTATTTCCCTACTTATATGTTTATATATCTACCTATTTCTTCCATATTTTGTTGTAGTCATTTTACTCTAGCGTCATTATTCCACTATTACAGAACGCCCATATAATATATATATCTGTTCATAAAAACAAATACCTATATAGGTCTTCATTCATGTCAAATAGTACCTCAGTGATATAGGGTGTATTTACTTTGAATTTGAATTGTATATTCACTAGAGTAGGCTCATTGTATACTATAATCATCTACAGGAATATAATTCACCATAGAAATTGGCACATGTAACTTCACTCACGTTATGAAACCAATTTTATTTCCTTTTGCTCAATAGAAAACTAATTAAGAAGATAGAGGTAGTCTGCGGTCCATTATTTTATGTGATTCATAACTTTACAGGTCTCATCTTACTGGTTAATATAGTCAATGAACTTAATAATTACTGACCATCACATCTAGATAAATAAGTCCATTTCTAGCTAACGACTAGGAAATAAAATGATAGATCTTTCCACCATAGCATTCAACCAGAATTCATACATAGAAGTAAACAGATTGCAACAGATGAAATTTAAATAGGATAAGGTAGAGTTACATATCTAAATCAAATTTGTGGGATGCCAAAGGGAATATCCACATTCCTCCCAACCGTAGAACAAGGAAGCCAATCTACTTGCCTGATTCACCCCCTAGCTTGACCATGAATCCATGAGGGAGAATTGAAATCACCTCTCCAGCAATATCCTTTAATTCCAGCAGAATCCCCCTTGTCTCACACTCACACAGTATTTCTCACAACAGCAAGGAAAATATCAATAGTCTCCTTTCCCAGCATACTTGGCAACACCCTGCCTCCTCACATATGCTATTTATTAATTTTTCTGGGACTTTTTCCCTCCCTTAGGAATTTTTGTAGCTTTCTAAATCCCTAATTTTCAGGGGCTGCCAATGGCCAAATCACTGATTTTCCACTTGTATGAATCAACCCAGAGTTAATTCCAAAGTGTTCCCCACTCATGGATTCATGGTCAGCTAAATTTAACATGGTTGTTCCATTTGTCCTCCTGCAATCAATATAAAATATTCTATTTTCATACAAGTGTCATAGTCAAATAGTTAGTTGAGTCAAATCAGGTCTCTGCCCAATATTCATAATAATTAATTACAATCATCAAATTCAAAATTTGGAATTTCCATAAATGGCAAAAATTTTCCAAATTCGAATTTTACTAAAAAAAAAAATGAATTTTCAGCATATTTAAATTTCAAAATTTTTTTTTTTTTTTGGGATGTCACAGAATCCCACAAAAGTAGATCCGTCATTGATTCTAATGACCTAGGAAGATTTGAATGCATCCACCCAACCCCTCTTCACCCATAACTACCAAATCAAAAATGCCTTGGCTTTACTGAATATGGAGAATGGAAGCTAGAAAAATTTGTTGTGTCAAGCCCTTGTCAACCTCCTTAATCTTGTCACCACTCCACATCCGCAACCCTATCAACTTGGATGGGCCCAAAAGGATGGCCCTCGCCTCCTAGCTTCCAAGCGTCGTCTGGTCACTTTCGCCATAGGCCAATTCAAAGATACTTTCCTCTGTGATGTCTCTCCCTTGGATTATGTAGATTTTCTACTCAGTATCCCATACCAAAACCAAAGAAGTGATATCTATCTAGCCAAATATCACTAGTACAAAATTACCAAAAAAGGCCACACTTATATCTTAACTACAGCAAAACCCAAACCTCCTTCTACCAAATAAAAAATTTGACATGTACACTTAAACCAATCTGTCTCTCTCTATTTGGTGTGCCCAATAACACCAAACAATATAGTGGACCCTATTCCCAAAACTATGACTCCCCTCCTCCATGAGTTCGTAGAGGTATTTCAACCTCTGGAGGGACTCCCCCCCCCTCCTGCCACATTGACCACTCCATTCATATCATCCTCGGATCTACCTTACCTAACGCCCCTACTTAGCATTTGGCCCCAAGAAAACAGAGGAAATGGAAATACAACTGACTGACCTCATCAACTCTGGCCACATCCAACCCTCATATTCTCCATGTGCTTCTGTCTCCTTTGTCATCCCTAAATGAGATACCTCAGAAATGCGCCTTGTCACTGATTACCGAGCCTTGAAGAAAGCCACAATAAAACTCCATTACCCCCTTCCCGGATTGAGGAACTACTCGACACCCTCCAAGGAGCTAAGTGGTTTACTAAATTGGATTTGACAGCCGAATACCATCAAGTTTGAATGAATCGATATGATTTTTGGAAAACAACGTTCAAGCCCAAATTTGGTCTTTTTGAGTGGAAAGTCATGCCTTTCGGTCTCACCAAATCCCCAGCCACTTTCATGAGGCTCATCAATGACATATTCATAGCACATTTGAGTCGATTTGTGGTCATCTACTTAGATGACATTCTCATCTTCAGTCAGACATGGGACACTCACACGCAACATGTCCGACAAGTTCTTCAAATTCTCCAAGAACACATGTTGCAAGTAAAAGAGAAGAAATCATATTTTGGTCAGACTTCAGTCCCCTATCTCTGCTTTGTGGTTAGATCAGAGGGTATTCAACTAGATCTAGCTTACATCCAAGCATTGAAACAATGGCCTCTACCTTCTTCAGCTAAGGAGTTGAAAATCTTTTTGGGTGGCATCAATTTCTATGGTAAGTTCATTCCCTCTTTTTCAAATCTTGCTCGACCTTTGCATCAGCTCTAAAATACTTCTTCTACATTGATCTAGACCAAATAAGAAACTACTCACTTTTCTCAACTCAAAGACACCCTCTTCTCATCCCATGTTTTACATTTTCCAGACCTCTCCCAACCCTTTTAGAATGATTCTGAAACCTCACAATATACTATTGGTGTCGTACTTAAAAAGGGAGGACACCCCATTGCTTACCACTTTGAAGCCCTGTCCGAGGCAAAGAAAAATTATAGTACCTATGAAAAGGAATTTTATAGTCTAGTGCAAGCACTCAAACAATGGAGGCATTATTTGTTGGGTAAAGAAACCATTCTGCATAGTGACCACCATCCTTTGATTTTCATCAACTCTCAATCGAAGATTCAGGAACAAAGGAACCTTAAATGGGCCTCCTACATTCAACAATTTCACTTAGTCATCATATACAAGAAAGGCACTTCTAATAAAATGTCTGATTTGCTAAGTCAACCTCCAACTCGAGTTCTTTCCATTATAGAAGTACGTTGTGATACTTAAGACACATGCAAAGATCAATATTCTACTGACACTGACTTTCAAGAGATTTGAGAAGCTTTGCAAAGCCCCACAGTGATCAATCAGACCCCCTTCCTAGACTACACTATTCGGGATGGGTGGCTATATAAGTTGAATTTGCTATGCATTCCACACTCAGAAGACCACCTCTTGCTCATCAGGGAAGCACATTCTTCAGCCTATGGGGGCCACTTTAGGACCACAAAGACCACCCAACATCTGCAACGCTATTTTTATTGGCCTTCCATGTAGCCTCAAGTTGCAAAATTTATCATAGCTTGTTCCTTATTCTCATAATCCAAGCCATCCAACCAAAAGTATGGGTTGTATCAACCACTGTCGCTTCCTTCTTGGCCTTGGGAGTCAATCTCAATGGACTTCCTAAGTGGACTTCTGACAACCCAAAATAAACATGATGCAATCTGGGTACTGGTATGTTGCTTCAACAAAATGGCACTTTTTATCCCATGTACAAAGACTACTACAACAACACAAACAACAAAACTCTATTTATGTCATGTCTGGCCCCATTTTGGCCTCCCAATCAGTGTCATCTCAGACAAAGATCCTCACTTCCTTAGTACATTTTGGAAGACCATATGGGTGCTATTGGGGTGCCACCTCAAGTTTTCTACTACATTCCATCCTCAAACGGATGGCCAAATAGAGGTTGTGAACAGAGTCTTGGTGCATGGTCTCCAAACTCACTTTGGGTGTAGTAAACAATGGGACAATTACTTACACATTCTCCAACATAGCTACAACAAGGCAACACATTCTTCTACAGGCTTTTCACCTTTTGAAGTCCACTTGGGCTCCAAACCAACATCTCCAATAGAGCTTCCACTCACTTGGGCTCCTCAAGGTACCTTCCATCAACAGCAAGAACAACTGTCAACTCAACGATTTCTCCAACAAATTTCACACCACCACAGTGCAGTCACATCAGGACTCAAAGCATCCCAAGATCATGCCAAACAATGCCATGACAAACAAAGAACCTTCATGGCCTTTCAAACAAGGGATCAAGTCTGGTTACACTTGGATAAGAAGCACTTCAAAGGCCATCATCACAAGCTTCTCCCAATCAGATATGGCATGTATACAATACTCGATAAGATCGAATGAAATGCATATAGGTTGGATCTGCCACCACAACTGGGAATCCACAATGTCATTAATGTAAATCACATAAAATTGTTTGAGCCTTCCCTCTTAGAATAACCAGTCACCATCACTCATCTAGTGGACAACATTCCTGATTTCCAACTTCCATTGGCCAAAGACACTATACTGGACACTCGAAGTCGCTCTACAAGACACCAGACTTACACTTCATATCTCGTAGCCCACCAAGGCCAAAATCTATCTCTCTAAAAGTGGATCAGAATTGATGTATTGCACAATAGGCTTCTGTATCTTCTCATGGAAGCCAGGATGATTCCAGATCTAAACAAGGAGGAATTGGGCCAAGGAGGCCACCTAGGGGAGCACCCACCTAGGGAACACAAGTCAATCACCTAGGTGCAACACTTCTTCACCTTTTGATGAGGAATTAAATATATGTAAAATAAATGGTTCCCTTGTTATATAGGGTGAATCGAGACTAAAATAAATCATTCTTACCTTTTCTTCTGAAGCTATGTGTCTTGGTTGTTTTCTTTTTTGAGTTTGCATTTTACATTCATGACAATTTCATTTTTAGGGTTTTTGAAGAATAAACAGTGTGCCTTCCTTCACGGTTACCTCCTGGTGACTTTGTTTTCCACACTTCCACCTTTGAGAGCAAGCTTATTTGATTATCTAGCCACTCTCTCAGGGAGAAAATCATTTCCTTCGAGTTTTCTGAGGAAGAAAGGAGGGCGCGCAAACTGGGGTTTGCGCCCTTGTTGGTTTCTTATTTGTGGGAATGAAGTGAGTGTGTCCTCTTTCATGGATGCACTAGGCTTCTCCCACTAATCCCTGGAGGTCACTCTGAGATTGAAAAAACCTCTTGGCCACACTCAGGTTAGCTCATTATGGATAACCCTTTTGCTTGGTCACCCAAACTAATGGTATGCCCTTGTTCATATTTGCACCCCTGGGGATATTTTTTGGTCAGAGGCCAAGCTGTGGCTTGCGTGGTCACCTTCTCCTATAGATCGACTTCTTGGGTAGATCATATACACAAGATGAATTTTTTACCACAGATACTTGGATATGTTTCATCAATGGCCTATCGATTTCATGGTCTTAATCATTCTAGAAAAAACATTATTGCGAAAATAGTGAGATAACCTGTAAACAACATACCTTAGAAAGCATCATCAAAATAATTTATCCTCCCTTGAATTCCGGCCTTCTTTTCTTCACCTTCCCTCTGAAATTCGGCTAAAATATCCTTTGGTTACCTCAATCACCTTTATATATTCAATATGATCAAGTGTGATGTTAAATGAGAGAGCCTTGCCTCTTATTTATACTCTCCAAATATCTTCATTAGAAGCATCTTCTAGGTCACTTAACCCATTTCTAGGTTACTTAGCTCATTTATAGTTCACTTAACCTATTTTCCTCATTTTTAGGGTTAACCACTTTCCATAATTAAAAATTTCCCCATTACATTATCATTTAAATATTCCTCCTTAACTTTGTCACCTCACTTTATCATTTAAATAATCTTCTTTGATTTTGTCACTTCACTTTATTATTTAAATAATCCTTCTTGACTTTTTCACTTTACTTTATCATTTAAATAATAATTTATTCTTTGCAATCTCTTTGAATTCTTTGACCTTTTGGGGCTTCAAGCCAACATATGAGGGTTCTCCAACTTCGTAAGGCCATAACTCTCAAACCGTGAGGAGTCATGTCACGTTCCACATACCACAAGAAATGGCATGACATGTAATATACATATAGAATAGTATTACCTTCAAATATATTAAAACTCGTACAATTATACATGAAACAACCTTGGGTCCATTACCCAAACCTTTGTGCTACCGGAATTTGCTACTAGGCTTTCTTCAAGGTTTGACATCAATGACAACCAACCTTAATCAAGAATATCCCCCTTTGGCATTGATGGAAACACTCTGATGCAATACTAAAATTATGTCATGTAATACTGAAGTTATATCACTCATGCTCTCCTTGGAAACATGCCTCTGTCCTATATATCTCTCTGACCATTGCTCCCCCTAGAACCATGCCTCTTTCCTCTACATCTGATGAATCTCTCCCTCTTTGTCATCAATGGAAAATGTATCTATCCATCTGGGGCTGCTCCCCTTGACTGAACTGTCCCCTTTATGGTGGTTCCTTGTATACATCTAAGACATATAAGATAAGCATTCAAAATGATTCATTTTGGAGTAGAAATAACTCTGATTCTCTGGTGAATATACTCAAAGGCTTCCCATGGACGTGGTTTTGTAAATATGTCTACCACTTGTTCTTTTGTTCCCACATACTCAAATCTAATGTTGTTTTATGCAACTTTTTCATGTAGAAAGTGATACTTGATTGGAATGTGCTTCGTCTTGGAGTGCATAACCGAGTTCTTTGAGATACTGATGGTGCTTGTAATATCACAATAGATTGGAATGGGCTCATCATACTCAAACTTCATATCTGTCAAAGTTTGTTTCATCCAAAGAACCCATGTACAACATGTTCTTGCTGCAATATACTCTGCATCGATCGTAGATAGAGATACTGATGATTGTTTCTTTCTTAGCCATGATACTAAACACTGAACCAAGTAGAAATTGTCTCCACTGATTCTTTGTTAGTCATCAATACAACCTACCCAATCTGCATTTGTGTAGGCAATAAGAGATAGATCCTTTCCTTTTAGATACCATAATCCAAACTCTCATGTTCTTTTGAGATATCTGAAAATTATCTTCACTGCTAATACATGTGATTCCTTTGGTGCTGCTTGAAATTGTGCCACCTGTCCAATTTCCTACATTACATCTAGTCTGGATGTTGTCACATATAGTAGGCTTCCAATCATTGACTTGTATTGCGTCTGATCTGTAGACTTTGAGTCATGATCTTTGCTTAACTTGCAACTGGTTTGCAATCTTCTATTCAGAACCTCTTTAGCATTTCTATGATATACTTGGTTTGAGATATAAAAATTCCTTAGTTTCTTTGATGTATTTGAAGTCCGATAAAGAAGGATAGTTCTCCAAGTAAGGACATTTCAAATTCATTCTTCATATCCTTTGCAAATTTTTGTCTTAACCTGTCATCATCACTACCAAAAATAATATCACCAACACAAACTTCAATTAATAAAATATTACCTTGACTTACCTTGATGTAGAGGTTGTTGTTTGCACTTCCTTTTCTGAACCCTGCCTATTGTATATATTTATCCAGTGTAGAGTACCATGCTCTAGGAGCCTATTTTAGACCATACAAGGCCTTCTTTAATTTGCACACATATTATGCATTCTCTGACAACTGAAATCCTTCTCGTTGTTCAATGTAGACTTGTTATTCAAGTTCCCCATTCAGAAAAGTTAATTTTGATTCCATCTGATACACTTTAATATTTTTTGAGCATGCATAAGCTAAATGAAATTAGATTGGTTCCATTCTGGCAACTAGGGAAAATGTATCTTCAAAGTCAATTCCTTCAACCTGTGCATATCCTTTACATAACAATGTAGATTCGTTCCTTGTAACCTGTCCATATTCATTCAATTTGTTCTTGTATACCCACTTTGTGTCGATGAAATTCTTATCCTTTGGTCTTGGAACCCATTCTGAAGTGCCATTTTTATCTATTTGATCCAATTCTTGATCCATGGCCTTGTTACAAAATTCATCCTTGATGGCCTCTTCAAAATAGGTTGGTTCAATCGTAGATGTGAGTGTTAGGTGTGTTTGTTCTGGTGAATAGATTCTTCTTCTAGTCTCAAATCCTGCATCTTTGTTTTTGATAATCTGATCTAAAGGATGATTCTTTTGTACTCGTCTGCTAGGTGTATTTGGAGGCACTTGTTGAAATTTCTCTTATTCTTCTGCCAGAATCTCTTCATCTTCCTCTTCTATTTCCTTTTCATCTTCTGCTTCTTATTCAAAAATTTGTTCCATTGATTCATTTTCTTCTTCTTTTGATTCTAGTCTACCTGTTTCATCAATTGTTATGTTCATTCTTTCTACAACTTTGTTCAATCTCAAATTGTAACACTTGTATGATTTCCTTGTACTTGAGTAACCAACAAGTACTCATTTATCCACACGAGATTCAAACTTTCCCATTTCTCCATCTTCTCTTTTGATGTAGAATTTTCTTCCAAAAAGTATGAAGTGCTTCACATTTGATGGTCTTCCTTTCCATAGCTTGTAGGGAGTTTTGTCAGTGTTTTTTCTGAGAATTACTATGTTTTGAATGTGAACTATTGTATGCACTGCCTGTGTCCAAAAAATATCTGTCAATTTGGAATCCATTAGCATTGTTTGAACCATTTCCTGTACTATCATGTTCTTCCTTTCAACAACTCCATTCGGTTGAGGTGTCCTAGCAATGGAGAATTGCCTTTTTATTCCATGACTGCTGCAGTAGTCCATAAATTCCTTCGAAGTGAGCTCTCCTCCATTATCATATCTCAAGCATTTGATTTTTGAGTCCATTTAATTTTCAACCATTTCCTTGTATATCTTGATGTTTTCAAAATCTTCTGACTTATTCTTGAGAAAGAAAACTACATTCATTCTTGTATAATCATCAAATAATAACATAAAGTATTTCTCAGCTTTTAAACCCTTTGTTGTAGTTGGTCCAAATAGATCACTATGCACAATTTCTAGTGGTCTTGTCGTTGAATATTCCTTTGATTTGAACCCGGTCTTTGTTTGGTTTCCTTGTTGAAAATGCTTGCATAAAGTGTTAGTTGGTTTCATGATCCGAGGCATTTCTCTAACTTCTTCTCTTCTGTTGATTTTGGAAAGGTTATCAAAATGTATGTGACCCATTCTTCTGTGCCATAGACAACTTTCATCTTCCTTTCCTAGACAACACTTTTCATTTCCAATTTCACTTAATACATATATGTTTCTTAAAGCTCTTGCAACTATAGCAATCAATTTTCCTAAGACTTATTTTCTTATCTCATACTTTTGTGAATCAAAATTAACTTTATGACCTTGTTCACACATTTTACTCACACTTAGAAGATTATGTTTCATATCTTCTACTAGTAGAACATTTTCTTCCTTGGTATTCTTGTTCCCAATTCTTACTATGCCTTTTCCAACGATTTTATCTGAATCATCATTTCTGAAGGAGACTGATCCATATCTTACCTTTTGTAATGTAAGAAACATGTCTCTATCATTTGTCATGTATTTTGAACAACCACTGTCAACATACCAACCACATTTCTTATGCTTAGCTTGTAGAGCGAGTGTGAATTCTTCATTGCTATATTGATCTTTCTTTCTTATCCATGTCCTTTTATGAGGTTCTTGTCTGTGACTATTGCTATTATGTTGTGGTTCTCTAGGAGGGACTATCATTCTGCAATCTTTGGCCATGTGTCCAAAATTGTTACATTTGTAACATTCCACTTCAGTGGTCAAAGATTCAAACCCGTTGTAACTTCTTCTCTATGTTTCACTAGGCCTTCTTGGATAAACCCTTTGTGTATGACTTTCAAAGTTGTTTTTTTTCTTGTTATTAGCTCTGCAATTCACAACTTTATGTCCAAAATTATTACATGCATAACATAAACGAAAAAATATACTTTGATACCTGGGAGTTGAAGATCTTCTGAAAGGATGTACTCTTATAAATTATTCTTCTTTCTGAGGCCTATCTGTCAGTTGTTGATTGTGAAATATGAATCTTCTTGGTGGAGGAGTGCCCCTATAATCTTCCTTGTAGATATTCCTATCCCCCTTGATTGTTTCTACATAACATTTTTTATATGTTTCTTTCTCTATTGTTTTGCATCTTGATCCTTTTTCTGTCTAATTGTATCCAAGTCCTGACTTGTCATGATGATTTTTTTTACTGCTGATAATGTCATCCAAAACATTTGAGTTTTTCTGCATATTTTTATTTTGAATATCCTTTCTTAATGTGACAATCTCTTCTTCCAAATTTTCAATGATCTTGTGTTTTTCTTCTAGTTGTTCTTTGAGTGCTTCTTCAATTCTTTTATCTTCTTCTATTTGAACCTTCAAATTTGTGATCATTTGTTCTAGTTCTTGAGTGTCTTCTTTCTTGTCTAGTTCTGCTTGTAGTTTCTTGTTTTTCTTCTTTTCTCTTCTGATAACTTCTATGGTACACATTAAATCCTCTTGGTAGTCAACTTCCACCTCTTCAATTTCTTATTTGACTTCTTCATATTCTTCTTCGACTTCTTAATATTCTTCTTCAGAGTCTTCATTATCCGAGTCTTCTACTGCCATGAATAAAACTCTTATGTCTTACTGTCACTGACTTCATCTTCATCCGATGATGGGATGTCTTATTTGGTGCATGATCTTTTCTTGAAAACTTTCTTTATGGTTATTTTGCCTTTATATGTTTGTTTTCCTTTTGAGTAGCCTTCATCATTTCTCTTTTTCTTATAAGTACATTTGTTAGAAAAATGACCAATACCATCACAATTAAAACAGATTAAAGGAATCTTACCTCTATACCTACTGTCAGTTCCCTTGTTCAGTCTTTTGACAAAGTTGGTCACTTGTTCATCATCTTCTAAGACGTCACTGTTGTTGCTATGTTCTTCTTTTTGCCTTCCCTTTTTCTTTGAATTTTTGGATGTTTTGAAGGCTGCTTCTTTTATATCTGAATTTTCCTGTTCAGTTCTCATTTCATATGTTGTGAAGATTCCATGTAATTCACCCATGCTTATTGAGTTTAGATCTGATATTTCTTCTAGTGATGATATCTTAGGGTCAAATCTCATAGGAAGAGATCTTAGTACTTTTTGAACAATTAAAGATTCTTCGATTTCCTCTCCCAATCCTATGATTTCATTTACTGTTTCATCAACTCGTAAAACATAAGCTGCAATATTCTCATTTTCCTTCATCTTAAGTTGTTCTAACTGGCTTCTGTAATTTTGAAGCTTTGTTGCTTTAACTTTTGAATCTCCATAAATATTTTGAATTTTGTCCCAAATATATTTAGTGGATTTACAATGTGCAACTTTGGTGAATACCATTTCATTAGGACCATTTAGAAATGCACTTTTGTATTTGGAATTATTATGACCGAGTTTCACTTCTTTATCATTTATTGGCAGAACTGTTGGTGTTGTGTATCCATCTACAATTGATTTCCAAATTTCAAATCCCTGTTCCTGTATATATGTTTTCATCCCTATGATCCAAAATATACACTTATGTCGATTGAACTATGGTATTCTATTTTTATACAAGTTGTTTCTCTCTACGATCTACCTTTTAGTGGTTAAACTGATTTCTAAAGGAACCCGCTCTAATACCAATTGTTGGATTACTGAGAGAGGGGGTGAATCAGTAATATAGCAATTTAATCTTTTTTAACCATACAATCCAAGTGTTATATCAATGTAGAATTATCATCAATAACTACAGAGTAAATAAGCAATGAACAAATGAACAATCATACACATACACACTACACGAGTGTTTTACATGGAAAACCAAAGCGGGAGAAAACCGCATAATGTTTTTTCTTATATGTCTTGAAGAATTGCATTCATTGGAAGCACCAACTTCCCTTGTTTTCTAGCTGAAATTAGAAGGAGGCTCCAACCCCCTTGTTTTTCAAGCTACAACCTGAAGGAATCTCCAACTCCCATATTCTTTGGCTACAACTCGAAGGAGGCTACAACCCCTTATGTTCTCTGGCTACAACCAGAAGGTGGATACAACCACCTGTCCTTGCCCCATCCATCCCCCCCGAAGTAGAAGTAGAATGATGGAACCACTATCACACTATCACTGTGAGATATACCATTGTAAACTTGTACCAATAAACTTGAACCATGCATCAACCAGTACCTCAACCTATAATCAACCTGTACCATAAACAAGTGCATCAACCATGCACCAACCTATACCAAACAACCTGTCATCAACCTATACCATAAAAAAGTGCATCCAACCATGTACCAAGTATGTACCAATCATGTTTAAACTACTCATCAACTATGACTCATCAATATGTATCAACATCATCAACTATACACCTCATGTATGTGTCAACTCATCAACAACTTGTCTCAACCATGTACCCAACATGTACCTTAACCAAAATCTCTCGTCAATTTCATCATCCAAATATGATTTGTAACTTTTTAATAGACATGGTTTATATGATCACATACCTACAAACCTTCCTTAGCTTTCACAATAAGAGACTAACATTTTCATCAAACTTTTCATCAGTCTCACATGACTAGTTTGGGATTAGTGAAAAATCTAACTTGAAATAATCATAACTATGTACGTGTAATAAATAAAGATATGAAAATAGTACACAATGTTATTCAACTTGTTTAATGCAATTCCTCCAAGTTTCACTACTTGGAACCTCTCAGAAAAGGAGTTATAGTAAAAATGACATACCTTGTTGAATTATGGCTTATTCTAGAAAGTGACCTTGTAGAGCGTGCTCCGCATGGAATATTTTTTGAATGGATCTGAAAATGTTACAAAGAATACTAAATACTATACTCTAACCAAAATATTTGGTCTTATTTAATTTGGATCTGTAATGAAGAATTTAAGGACTAGCCACAAACCTTATTTTCCATGGAGTGTAACTCCAAAAATACAATGAACCACAAGATTGATTTTTTACCATAGATACTTGGATATGTTTCCTCAATGGCCTATCAATTTCATGGTCTGAATCATTCTAAAAAAAACATTATTGCGAAAACGGTGAGATGACCTGTAAATAACATACCTTAGAAAGTATCATCAAAAGAATTTATCCTCCCTTGAATTCCAGCCTTGTTTTATTCACCTTCCCTTTGAAATTCATCTTAGATATCCTTTTGTTAGCTCAGTCACCTATAGATATTCAATATGCTCAAGTATGATGTGAAATGAGAGATCCTTGCCTCTTATTTATAGTCTCCAAATATCTTCCTTAGAAGCATCTTATAGGTCTCTTAACCCATTTCTAGGTCACTTAACCTATTTCTAGGTCACTTAACGCATTTCTAGGTCACTTAAGTTATTTCTAGGTCACTTAACCCATTTATACGTCACTGAACATATTTTCTTCATTTTTAGGGTTAACCATTTTCCATAATTAGAAAGTTCTCTGTTACTTTATCATTTAAATATTCCCCCTTAACTTTGTCCCCTCACTTTATCATTTAAATAATTTTCTTTGATTTTGTCACTTCATTTTATTATTTAAATAATCCTTAGTGGCTTTGTCACTTTACTTTATCATTTAAATAATAATTTATTCTTTGCAAGATCTTTGACTTCTTTGAATTTTTGGGGCATCAAGCCAACATATGAGGGTCCTCCAACTTCGTAAGGCCATAACTCTCAAACCGTGAGGAGTTATGTGACATTCCACATACCACTAGAAATGACATGACATGTACTATCCATATAGAATAATATTACCTTCAAATATATTAAAACTCATACCATTATACATGAAACAACCTTGGGTCCATTACCTAAACCTTTGTGCTACCAGAATTCACTACCAGACTTTCTTCAAGGGTTGACATCAATGACAATCAACCTTAATCAACAGGTCCCCTATCCCATAAATGAGGGGGTATCATACACCAATTTGTCTTTTTACTTAGCTGTGACTTTAAAAATAGTTTATTATTATTATTATTATTATTAAATTCTAAATCATAAACCTTAATACTTATAACTACTAACCCCTATAAACCCTAACCCATATAACCTATAAAATCACTATTGAATAACTACTAATATCTATAATATTCATAACCTCCCATTCACTTAACATCTATCAACCTAAACCATTATCCCATGTAACCACTAATTCCCACTATAAACTATATAATTCCTATCCCATATGACTCATATCATCACCAAAAATTAGTATAACCACTAGTTAACTATTATAACCTTGAACCCTTATAATAGTATAAATCCTAACACTTATAATTCTTAAAACTTGTAATGGTTAATCCCTAGTGTCTATAACCCTTAACCATTATAATACCTAACACTTAAACCCTTTAACATGTAACCCCTAACCCTTGTAAAACATATAACTCCTAATACCTAAAATGTTTAAACCTTATCATTGTTAAACCACTAACTCTTATAACTTACAAAACCCCTATTAACATAAAACCTAATCTGCAATCCTTATAACCTTAGTCCCACTTAATTCCTTACACCTATTAAATATATAGACCCTTATACCTATAATCCCCAAAATCCCTAACCCCTATATGTAATGACTCCTAATAACCATATTTTTTTTTAGAAATTAAATGTTCTTATAAAGTATTTTGAATATCTTTCTATCTCATGTACTTTGATTATATGTACTCATTTTTATAAACTGTGATCCTACTCTCATGAAAGTGGCATGACAAAGTACCTGTTCCGAAAAGGAGGTGTGGCCAAGGTAAATAATTTCTATCTCCTTCTATCCAATATATTATACAATGATTTCTATTCATAATATCTTATTCATAACCTCACATATTTACTAGGATAATTAATATTTCTTATCATATGCGAGGATCTATTTTGTTTACCTATATATCTCTTTTGTTTAGGATTAAACTTGATTAACCTCTATATGGTCTCTTATATGATCTCTTAATTGTTTTCATGCTTCTATTCTTAGGGATCAATTAATTAAGTGTGATTTACAAATACAAAGAGCGCATCTTTCTCAATGATCTCTAGATTTATAGAGAGGCGATTCAATGTAAATATATCTATTTATATAGTATTATCAAATCATAACAATAGTGATTTACCACTACAACTATAACACTATCCTTCCATTATGTGCATTCGTTGTTTGTTACCATACTTAATCTTTTACCCTGCGTAACTATATCCACTTGACTTGCAAAGGTTATACTTCAACCGTGTCAAGGGTTACATGGATCACCAAAGTACGACAGGTCGCTTTATAGCATTAAACATTTCGAGCTAACGTGCACAATTACTAAGCCTTCAGAGGCACGTAACCTATGGATTATGTGTTGTTGAGATTAATATAACTCGTACTTAACTGGAGACGTCAATGGCACCAACACGTGATTAACCTACTCTAGCTATGGATTATGTGTTGTTGTGATTAATATAACTCGACATGTCAATGGCACCAACAAATTACAATATTGCACATTAATACTTCCAGTCTCAGAATTACAACCCTTGATCTCTCTTGTTCGGCATTTTGGTCATTTTGTTTATGCCAAGGACTAGCGGTTCGATCATTCTGAAGGTAGGGTTTACAACCATGGTGTTCATAGTCATGGAGATTCTCGATCTGAGCTATACAAAATAGATATGGTATTTATATTAGTTTACTACTATGTTATCTTCAGCGAAGGCATCGTTGTCGTTCCAACTAAGGTAGAGGATATTGTGGAGTGGCCTGCACCGATGAATGTCCCAAATGTGTGTAGATTCATGGTTTTAGCAGGATATTATCGACGGTTCATCGAGGGTTTCTTGAAGATATCAAATCCGATTACAGAATTGCAAGCGAAGAAAAAGTTGTTTGTGTGGATTGAGAAATGTGCATAAGCATTTCAAAGGCTCAAGGATCTCTTGACAATAATGCCAACTCTAAAATTACCTGGCATGTATGAAGGATTCTTGGTATGCACTGATGCATCTAAGTAAGTATTAGACAAAGTCTTGAGGCAAGGCGTTCGAGTGATCACTTACATCTCAAGGACGTTAAGGAAGCTTGATGAGAACTATGCGACAAGTGATATGGAGTTGTTAGACATTGTGTATGCCCTGATAATGTGGAGAGACTACCTGATTGGATGAAAATTCGAACTAAAAATGGACCACTATGGTTTACAATACCTTTTTTTTTACACAAAATAGCTTGAATGTGCAACAAAGGCATTGGGAAGAACTTCTAATCGAGTACGATTTTGAGGTTTCCTACTTAAAGGGAACAATGAACAGAGTAGAAGACGTGTTCAGTCGGAGACCACGCATATTTTCAAGTGATACCTGTTCAAACGAATCTATGCAAAAATATTCTAACTACAACGCAACTTCGATTGGTATAAATAGGGTAAGGAATGTTTTTCTTTCGGGAAAGACACCATAATGGTACCAAAATCAAGGGATATACCATGGACAATGACATATCCTTGTGATATAACAGTCAAATTTACCTACATCCCAATGATGAATTGAGAAGTTTGATCTTATGCGAAGCTCATAGAGAAGTGTACGTGACTCATCTAAGAGTCAAGAAGATGAGGACTGACCTTAAGCCCTTATTCTTCTAGAAGGGATAAAGGCATATATCGTCAACTGTGTGGTGAGATGTCTAGAAGGTCGAAAGGTGAAGGTTGAACATAGACATTCAACAGGATTGCTACGACCACATGCTATTCTAGAATCAACATGGGGGGTCATTTTGACAAACTTCATTGTTGAATTGTTGCTGACGGGAAGGAGGCATGACCTAATAGTCATGACAGTTGACACTCTAATGAAGAGTTCACATTTTTTCCCTATGCGTATGACGCATCAGGCCCCAAGTATAACTAGAGTTTATATCAACAAGATGTTTAGACTTCTAGATGTACCAAAGGAATCATATGCAATAAGGGATTTAGTTTTTGCAAGATTATTTTGGATGAATTTCCCAAGAGGCCTTGGGCACACCATTCAACTTTAGTACAACATGTCCTTGATATAGATGGGATGACCGAAGGAACAAACCAATTTGGGAAGGTTGTGTTGTGTATGTGTGTTGGACCAACAAAAACATTGGGAATAGTTTTGGCCACTGGACGAGTTTGCATGTAACAACAACCATCAAAGCACCATTAAGATGATGCCCTTTGAGTTTCTTTATGGGCGACTGTGTGGGACACCTTTGATTTGGGATCGACTCGAGGATGGTGCCTTGGTAGGACTAGAAGAGATCCAATAATTGAAAGAACAATTACAAATGATACGAAAGGGATGGAAGAAACGCATGATCGACATAAGGGTTTGTTGATGCACATCACGTCGATCATAATTATGAAGGGCCTAACATCTAGTCATGCCTCATTCTTTGAAGCGTTGCAAGATATTTATCTTGTGTCCATATGTGACTTTAGGTCAGTTATCCTACGCATGATATTGACTGAGTTCTTGGCATATGTTGGGTGAGGGTGCACTCATGGAGGATCTAATCCACTTTCAGGACCATCACATTCGACAACTACAACATCGAACTATCGACTAGTTCAATGTCCAGTAGAACAATTATAGTCGACACTCTGCTACCTGGGAGGACAGATATGATATTCATCATTAGTTTCCCTTTGTTGATAACTAGACATTTAGATATTGTCAGATACTTTACTTTTTCATTTGTATACTTAAAACTTCGGGACAAAGTTTAAAACAAGAGGGGGTGTATGTAACATCCCTCTCTTGCATGCACCCAATGTGACTTATTCTTATGGACACTTGTGTGCAAGTGATCCGATTCACTATATGATTGAATAACTCGATTATGGAGCATGAAGATGTTTGTGAATTTGATGATACATTATTTTATATTATTTATATCGATAGGTACTATTGACTAGATTTCTTGAGTGTGCAAGACTCTTGATGTTTGAGGATGCCGATGGCATCGATGGATATCCTTGGACTCCGGATCGATTCAGGGAGCGTATGGTTAAGGTTTGAATGTTTTTATATTACATATGTGACATATGACTAGATGTTATGATGTTGATTGTTATCGCTGACACGTTTCGTTGATGGATACAGGCTGATGATATCTTGCCAACCAGACTCACATTACGAGTAAAGGGGTCACGCATGATAACTAGAGATATTAAGGGAGAGGTATGGAAACAACCCCGCCACAACCTACTAGCACTCCCGACTTGGCTCGAACTATAGGTTAATGATTACCTATTTCGAGATATCGACGATGTCGTGAGGACAGACTCTGACAGTCAGTCACCATGATTCTAAGGGGTGTGCAATAAGGGAGGGTTCTTATTCCTTAGAGGCCATTAGGCTCCCACAATGTCACTTGATGAAGTATTGACTCCAGGGGTTTGACATCTACCAAAATCATTCAAAAGGTGAGTGACACCCTTGGAGCACACAATGCATCTTGAAGGGAACGTCGAACAAATAAAATAGGAATGCAAGCGAGTGGCACCCTTGGAGCACGTAGTGCATCTTGAAGGGCACGCCATGATTTTAAATCTCACGAGTTAATAAACATATTACCTAGAAAACTATGCCTCCTTAGGACCTCATCGGCCTTAAAATGAATGATGGCATAAGTAAAGTTTAATAACTAATTTTTTTCCCTTAAAAACTGTCGCCTACCCTAGTGAATTTAAAGCCTAGGTCTAAGCAGAACATTCAACAAAAAATAAAAAATAAATGGACATGTAAGAAGAAGGCGGTAAATAAAATTCAAACATTAATAATTAAAATGAAATTTTAATGAAGGATTAAATTATTGAAAGGGTAAATTGTTGTTTATGTCTAAAGTTTCTAATTCTAAACTTAGATAAAAAGGGGAACTTAAAGAAAAGGGGAAACTTAAGGAAAAGGGGAATGTCTAACTTAGTAGGGAATCTAGCCTTTGGAACATTCTTATAGTGAACTAAACTAGGATTTAAGTAAGTCGTCAGTCATTTAAGAAATGCAAGGCAATAAAGGGACAACGATCAACGCTTTTAGGAACGCTTTTAGGTGGGTGAGGGAAATAGAAAAAATTGAATTAATTAATTAACTAATTTCTAGTGCAACTATGGGATTGGGTGACATCTGTACAGGGGAGGTTTATCCTAACTAAATTTAAGAAAAAAAATCTAATCAGGGTTTGGCAAACTAATCACTAAAAAAACTCTAAAAAAAGGATGGTGGAGGAGGAATATGCATCACGCCTGATGGGAGTAAGGTTACACTGTCGATGATTTTCTTGACTGATTTTCCTTGTGGGAGTTTGGACACCCAACTCAATTAGAGAATGGTAGTTATACCTTGCGAGGAAATATGTGTGTGGCCCCTTTGTGGATTTGGGGTCTCAAGGGGAAGAAGAGTACCCTTACCATTGTCTTGGAGGTATTGGCAAGGTCTCAACGGTTATTAAGTGAGAGCGAGGAGAATCGCTACCAGTCGAAGAACGTCCCCAAGCTTAGCATTGTTGGTAACGATACTTTTTTTAAGAATTGAGTTGTGATAAGATTTGAATGCACATGCTTAGTTAATTTTATTTTTTCCGTAGTTGTATTAGAATTTAGGATGTCAAATTGTAAGATCCATTGATGACGGATTACAATGGTAGGTATATTTATTTAGTGAGATTAGACTAAGAAAGGAAAAAAAAATTCTCTTTTCCACTATCTTCCATCTACCCAATTTTTTAGGCTCCAATGCTTGGGTCTTTATTAAATGAAGATATCTAGAGGTTTCAATGTTTAATGAAGGGTGGAAGTTAGTGAATTATTATTACCAATTTCGACCCTCGTGGTCACTGCCTTGGGTTGCTTCTCAACTTAATTTCCTTAAATTTCTAGTGTTTTTACTGTTTTTTTTTGTTTCTCTTCCACCTCAGGTGTCACATCCCCAAAAATAAAATATTTTTTGAAATTTAAAGTTGCTGGAAATTTATTATGTTTTTAGTAAATTCTAATTTGGAAATTTTTTTCCATTTATGGCAATTTCGAATTTCGAATTTGATATTTGTAATTAATTATTATGAATTTTGGGCAGAGATTTGATTTAACTCAACTAACTATTTGACTATGACACTTGTATAAAAACAGAGTAATTATATTAATTGCAGGAGGAAAAATGGAACAACCATGTTAAAATTAGTTGACCATGACTCCATGAGTGGGGAACATGTTGGAACTACCTCTGGGATGATTATTACAAGTGGAAAATCAAAGATTTGGTCATTGGCAGCCCCTGAAAATTAGGGATTTAGAAAGCTGCGAAAATACCCAAGGGAGGGAAAAAGACCTGGGAAAAATTGATAAATAGCATATGTGAGGAGGCAGGACGCTGCCAAGTATGTTGGCAAAAATATTTTGAGTTCTCTTGCTATTATGAACACTATGGATTGAGTGTAAGGCAAGAGGAGTCTGCTAGAACGAAAAGATATTTGCTGAGGAGGAGATTCCAAGTTTTCCCTCATGGATTCATGGCCAGGCTAGGGGGTGAATCAGTCAAGAGTTTTGACTACCCTATTCTATGGTTGGGAGGAACGTGGTTGTTCCCTTTGTCTTCCCGCAAGATGGTTTAGATATGTTGCTATATTCCTCTTTGTCTGAATGATTTTATATATGATGCAATGTAATTGTTAAATCTGAAGTGAAATTCTTTCCATTTGTTTAAATGGCCGTATATTTGATATAGTGTACTCGTTAAATCTGAATTGAAATTATGTTCCATATCTTTGAATTATTTAGGCACAGTTGTAATGCACCTATTTAACTCAGTATGGACACAATAACCTGGGAAAAATATGTTCAAGGATATTCAAAAGTAAATTATATGGTTAAATTCTTGAATAGTCCCTTTATAAACTAGGTTATTACCATGGAGGTAGTTGTAGGGTAATTACCAGTATTTCGAAACTCCAATGTACATAATTTATCTATTGTAAATGGAATTGAACTTGAGAACTTTACATAGTGTATTTATACTTTGGTAACAAAATCATGCGCCAAGTTATGATAATGACTGGGGTTTGTTTGGGTACCTAATAGTCCAAAAAAAAAAAAAAAGCCAAGTACGAAAGGAATCACAATCAATATTTATTTTACCTATATATATAAATATGCCTAAGTATTACAATGGAAATGGACATAATTACAAGTACAAAAGTTGTAAGTGATTTCCGCCGATATGTCTACAAATTTTTCCTTTTAGAGCTTAATCCCAACAAGTTTCACATACAACTGGAAGACATATAGATATTCAATCTATATATACATGCACACACACACACACACACACACACACACACATATCATAATTACAAGTACAAAAGTTGTAAGTGATTTCCGCCGATATGTCTACAAATTTTTCCTTTTAGAGCTTAATCCCAACAGGTTTCACATACAACTGGAAGACATATAGATATTCAATCTATATATACATACATACACACACACACACGCACACACACACACACACATATATGTGTGTGTGTGTGTGTGTGTGTGTGTATCTGTATATATATGTGTGTGTGTGTATATATATATATACACATTACATACATACATACATACATATACATACATACATACATACATACATATAGCAGTTTACAGAAGTATAATGCTCCGTAAGCATAAGGGTTCGAAGACGTTTATTTAGGACCTTTACTGATAAAATAACTTAGACTTTTGTTTAATGGCATAAACCATAGAAAACAAAATGGTGTGAAAAAATAGAGGTCAATCGGGTTTCGGTGATTACACACGCCGAACACAAAAGACAAAGACCACGTTGTATGAGAAATCGTGAAATGTGAAAAGACTGTGGGCCAGCGTTTCAGGGTTTCGGGGTTCACGATTCCGAGGTTTACAAACACCTAACGCACAAAAGAAAAAAATAAGGAATGTTGAATCGCAAAATGTGAAAAGACTGTGGCCGAGCATTTTCAGTGTTTCAGGGTTCAGGATTTAAGAGTTTTATAGAGAAAAAGAACTCCTCGTATATGTGACAAGCAATTCCCAAATTTTGAAATATCAACCTTGCAATTAAGAGAACAATTAAATGTGTGGAACTAATTACTGTGACAAACTCATACTCCATTCTTCCTTTTCATTTCTCTTATAGATTCCCTTAGATGATGATAATGATCTAAGAAATGTCGATGTATAAATAAGAATGACAATGACTGGGTACTCGTATATTTCAGTAATAATCTATGCAAAGCAATAACATCACTAAAGTATCAATGCATGACCAGGATACACATTTAATAGGATTATATGCATATATTTATATCTTTCTTGATGTCTGTACAACAGATTAATATTCTAGAGCCCCTTTTCTTTTGTTGAGATGTGATTCAAAATATGTGGGCCTTTGGAAATGCATAGATTCCATACAATGCATAAGAACTCAGACTATACAGACAACAACTACGGAAAAATAGTAGAGAACAACATTCTAACTAAACCTTAGTAAAATTTCTGGAAGTCGTAACGACAAAAGATATGATGGTTGAATTCCTTTTTGAGGAGTCATTCAATAACAGACCCTTACTTGGAAAGAATGATGGTTCATTTTATTTTTTTTTCCACCCCAAAAAAGTTTATAGCTCTGAAACTATAACCTTGCTCTCCTCTGTCCTGAACCAACACTTACACCTTTCATGTTTCAGGGTTTCGGGACTCCTGCATCTTATTTCCCTTTGGAATTTCAAGTGTCGAAACGTCGAAACCTTTTCATGCTAAACCAATTTGGGGTTTAGTATATCGGGATTTTGCGACTTGCGGAGACAAGGGATCTTTCCCTTTGGTTTCCTGGGTGCCAAAATGCCAAAAACCTTTTTCATGCTAAACTGATTTGGGGTTTCGTGTACCATAATTTCACAACTTGCGGAGACAAGGGATGTTTCCCTTTGGTTTCTCGCGTGCCAAAACGCCGAAAACCTTTTTCACGCTAAACCAATTCAGGGTTTTGATATATCGGGATTTTGCGACTTACGAAAAATGAGGGGTCTCTCCCTTTGGTTTCCTCGGTGCCGAAACGCCAACCGGTAGAAACGTGTCCCTCAAATGGATGGTTGTGATCTTTTAGCCAGGATCAATAGTTGTGATCTTTTCGGGATGATCAATGGTCGCGATCAATCTTGGATTTCTTCTTTCAAGAATTTGGGAGAGTCTTCACTCCCATTTCCCCGATGTCCAAATCCCTGATGGGCTTGGATCTTTGACATCTATCCTCCAAATTGGACGGTCCCGATGCTTTCGGGACTTGACGAATCCTCTTCCTTCTATTTTTACGAGGTTTAAACCTCGCACACCTTTTCTGGATACGACAACTCTCGCAATTTCGGCACTTCTCCCCATAGTGTCTCCACCATTCATTCAAATGCTTTCCTGCTCGACTTCTCAGAGGCTAAACTCTATGGATCCAGATCCTTTTGATCTAACTACAGTTGGGCTTCCCCCTGAGATTTATTTCTCTGAACCTCATAGGTTCCTTCGACCTAAGTTTAGATGTTGCCTATATACATATGAGTATGTTTGAATATTTTTGGAGTTAAGGGAAGTGATAGAATTATGGATAGAATTTATCCACATAAGCTTTTCGGTTCGAAGTAAAACTAAACTGGTGTAATAATGTCATTATGGATAGAAATGAGTCTTACCTTCGCTTAAATTCTAAGCTTAAACGAAATAGAATTATTTCATAGAATTTATTTTTTTTGGTTAATTTGAGGTTCATTACATATGGTATCATAGAAAAATATACAACACTGGGCCTAAACAGGGCCACATTAATTGCTTAGTATATATTCTGATTTATGAAAAAAAAAAACTAATAGGACCTCCAGGACATCCAAGGAAGAACAATGATGGAAGCTCACCCATGGAGGTGTTGGAAACAATGAGGAATATTATTGTTGAACTACACGTTTTCAAGGCCGATAATGAAAAATTGAAGAAAGCACAGCAGGAAAAACAAGAGATAAATGAAGTCCTGCTGCATAGTATAGTAACCAAAAAAACGCCAAAAGATGATAGCCATGACAAAGAAGTCATCAAAAGGGCCTCCAAGAATTCGGGACTGGAAATAGAAAAAAGGAGACAATTCGTCTAAAGGAACACTTTCAGCTGAGGACAAAACTATACCAAACAAAAAAAGAAAACAAGTAGACCACCTTGAAGGAGAATTTAAAAAGATTAAACCAACTACCTTTGATGGATAATCTAGGATGGGAGAAGAAGATGAGGCATGGTTGTTGGACATCAAAAAATACTTCCAGATATACAACTATTCCAGCAACATGAAGGTCAGAATGGCCATCTACAATCTGAAGGGGAAGGGCAGCATTTGGTAGTAGGACCTGAAATTGGCCAAGGGCCTAAGGAGAAACAGTTGGAATGGTCTGACTTTAATAAGTATTTCAAGAAACAATACCTTTCTAAAATCTATTATGAAAGGAAGACGAAAGAATTTTACGAGTTATGACTCAGAGAGATGATGATGGAGGACCTTATAAATAAATTTCTGGAACTACTAAGGTTTGTACCATACATCCGAGAGGATAAGGTAAAAATTCAGTGATTCTTAAGTTGTTTACCACAGGTCTACTGGAAAAGAATTGAGTTTGACAGCCCCAAATACTTGAGTGAGGTATTCCGGAAATCACGAATTTGCTATGACCAGTATAAATAGCGGGTAGAGTTTCCCAAGAAATGGAAGGATAAGAAGCAAGTTCGAATGAACCAACGGAAGAAGGGATAGTAGATAGCTCCTTATTAGAATGCAACAAAAAGTTTACCAAGGAAGGATTTTCACCCCAATCATCCAAATACACAAGGTAGCAGTAAATCGGTAAACCTGGAAATGAAGAAGTTTGGGGAAAACTCCTGTGAGCCATTAAAGTGTTGGGAGTGTGGAGAGCCTCATATAAGGAGTAACTGTCCACGTTTAATTGCAACAAACAGAACTGTTGTTCACAATTTGCAGCAATCCTCGATAGTGCGAGACGTGGGAAGAAGTCTGCATCAGATAAATGCAGCCATAGATGGTCAACAAGATGACCACTAGTCCTCAGAATTAGAAATCAAAGGTAAAGTCGATGACACTCAATTTTCTATTTTAATTGACCCCAGAGCTAGATTAAATTATATTACTCCCGATGTAGTAGAGTCAAATAAATTTCAGAACCTGAAGCATGCAAAATCATGGCTTGTACAACTAGCAAAAGACACTAAAAGGAAAGTAGTTGACTTTATTTCCAATCTTGAGTTCAACTTAGATGGTCAAAAGATAAGGACCAATCTGAATATCCTACCACTAGTATCTTATGATATGATTATCGGGATGGATCGGTTGGAACAACACAAAGTAGTACTAGACTCTTATACAAAGATAGTTAGCTATCAAGATAAATTTGGCACTATTAGAACAACCCAAGGCATACCAAAACCTATATCAGTCAGACAAGTTTCAGCGATGCAACTCAAGAAATGTACTAGAAAGGGTTGTCAAGTTTACGCAATCCACGTGACGAATATATTAGAAAAATAAGGTAAGCCCAAGTTAGAAGACTTTGCTATCCTACATGAATTTAGAGACATGTTTGTGGATGAGATACTTGAATTACCTCCTAGAAGGGAAATAGATTTCTCCATAGACTTACTACTTGGATCAACCCCTATCTCAAAATCACCCTACCGAATGAGTCTACCAGAACTGACAAAATTAAAAATACAATTACAGGAATTGTTGGACAAAGAGTACATCAAACCGAGTGTCTCGCCATGGGGAGCACCAGTCCTCTTTGTGAAAAAGAAAGACGGTACTCTAAGACTATGTATCGATTATAGACAACTGAACAAAATGACTATTAAGAACAAATACTCCTTACCAAGGATAAATGATTTCTTCGATCAAGTGGGTGGGGCCAAGATCTTTTGAAAGTTGGATTTATGATCTGGTTATCATCAAATTAGGATAAAATATGAGGACATAAAAAAAATATCATTTCGGACAAGATATGGACACTACGAATTTGTAGTCATACCTTTTGGACTCAGTAATGTGCCAGTCATGTTTATGTGCCTAATGAACAGTATTTTCAGTCAATACTTAGACAAGTTCATGGTAGTATTTGTCGACGATATTCTGGTCTACTCAAAAATGGAGGAAGAACATGATGAACACTTAAGGATAGTGATGCAAACATTGAGAAAACACAAACTATACGCCAAATTTGACAAGTGTGACTTTTATAAAAAAGAAACACAATATCTAGGACATGTAATTTCAGTAGAAGGCATTGTCATAGACCCAGAGAAGACAAAAGCCATTATGCAATGGCCAGTACCTAAGGATGTAGCAGATATCCAGTCATTCACCAGAATCACGGGATATTACCATAGGTTTATAGAAGGATTTTCCAAGATAGCCTAGCCTATCACATCATTACAAAAGAAAGGGACCAAGTTTAACTAGTCACAAAAGTGTCAAGATAGTTTTAACAAGCTGAAAGATATATTGACATCAACGCGCGTTTTGAAGGTAACAAACCCAGATAAAGACTTCACAGTATGTGTTGATGCAAGTAGAGAGGGACTAGGTGGTGTCCTAACTCAGGAAGGACACGTGATTTGTTATGAGTCTTAGAAATTAAAGGAACATGAGAGAAATTATGTCACTCACAACTTAGAATTGGCAGCAGTAATACACGCACTAAAAATGTGGCAACAATACATAATGGGAAGGAAATTTCTAGTATTGACGGATAATAGCGGTGTGAAATATCCGTTTAGTCAACCAGAGCTCAATGCAGGGCAAGCCAGATGGTTATCCTTATTGAGCGAATTTGACATCGAAGTCAGACTTATCAAGGGAAAAGAAAATAAAGTAGTAGATGATTTAAGTAGAAGAGTCCATGGGTTATTTGAGGTAAATATCATCAGGGCAGAAAGTGATCTGGAACAAAAGGTAAGGACGACTGATATTAGCAATAGAAAATACACTAAGATGATGGAAGAATTACAAAATAGTACCGCAGACTCAGAATTACACTAAGAATTTCTACTATTGACGGATAATAGCGGTGTGAAATATCTGTTTAGTCAACCAGAGCTCAATGTAAGGAAAGATAGATGGTTAGCCTTCTTGAGTGAATTTGACATCGAAGTCAGACTTATCAAGGGAAAAGAAAATAAATTAGTATATTCTTTAAGCAGAAGAGTCCATGGGTTATTTGAGGTAAATATCGTCAGGGCAGAAAGTGATCTGGAACAAAAGGTAAGGACGACCAATATTAGCAATGGAAACTACACTAAGATGATGGAAGAATTACAAAATAGTACCGCAGACTCAGATAAACCAGATCTAAGTATTGGCAAGAAGGGATTATTATGATTTAAAAACAGACTTTACATACCAGATTGAACAGAGTCAAAATTAACAGTTTTGGACGAAGTGCATAAGAAAACGTATTTTGGTCATCCAGGTTACCAAAAAAATGATAAAAGCACTTAGAAAATTGTTTTACTGGCCTAATATGAAAGGCAAAATAGTAGAATACTTGGCTAGGTGCTAGGATTGTCAGTAGGTTAAGGCCAAACACTAGCATCCAGCCGGCCTATTACAACCATTACTAGTACCAGAATGGAAATGGGAGACCATATCACTGGACTTTATAACAGGTTTTCCTAAAACTCAAAAAAAAATGATTTTATCATGGTTGTAATCGATAAACTCAGTAAGTCTGCACACTTTATTCCTATAAAGTATACTTTTAAAGCTATAAACATTGCTAAAATATTCATGAAAGAACTTTTTAGACTGCATGGTATTCCTAAAATGGTGATTTCAGATAGAGACGTAAAATTCACATCCGCTTTTTGGAAGGAATTGTTTGCAGGGCTAAATACTAATTTGAATTTCAGTATGAGTTATCATCCACAAATGGATGTACAAACCAAAAGGAAAAACCAAATCATAGAGGATATGCTCCACATGTATGTAAGAACAAAACCGAACAAGTGGTAAGACTACCTACACTTGGTAGAATTTGCATATAACAATGGGTACCAAACTTTGGCTAAGTTGAGACCTTTCAAAATACTGTATGGAAGAAAGTGTACAACTCCAATTAGCTGGGATAACCCAACTGCCAGACTCATGTTTGGACCAGAGATGCTCCAATAAATGGAGAACATGGTAAGAAAGGTACAACAGAACTTGAAAGAAGCACAGGACAGACAGAAGAGCTATGCACATTAGAAAAGAAGACACTTGGAATTTCAAGTGGGAGACCATGTTTACTTGAAGGTCAAAGCCCAAAAAATCTCACTAAATTTAGGGAACTGTACCATGCTAGCACCCAGGTTTTGTGGGCCCTTCGAGATACTAGCTTGAATTGGACCCGTAGCATATCAACTTGCACTTCCAGCTAATCTAAGAATTCATAATGTATTTCATGTTTCATTTTTGAAAAAGGATATTCATGACCCTACTCATAAGATTGATTGGAACTTGGTGCAGGTGGAACCCGAAGGCGAGTTGCAGGTGGAACCCCTATGCATTCTGGACCAGAGAGAAAGAACACTTTGAAATAGAGTCATCTTTTAGGTAAAGGTGCAATGGAAGTACTTTAGTCCGGAGGAGGCCACTTGGGAGTTGGAGGGAGATTTGCAGAAATCTCATACAATCCTATTCTAGGAAAGGAACGAACACCGAGGATAGTGTTTTACTGAAGGGGGAAAGGATGTGACATTCCCAAAAATAAAATATTTTTTGAAATTTAAATTTGCTGGAAATTTATTCCATTTTTAGTAAATTTGAATTTGGAATTTTTTTTCCATTTATGGCAATTCCGAATTTCGAATTTGATATTTGTAATTAATTATTATGACTATTGGGCAGAGATCTAATTTAACTCAACTAACTATTTGACTATGACACTTGTATAAAAACAGAACAATTATATCAATTGTAGGAGGACAAATGGAACAACCATGTTAAAATCAGCTGACCATGATTCCATGAGTGGGAAACATGTTGGAACTACCTTTGGGCTACTTATTACAAGTGGAAAATCAGAGATTTGGCCATTGGGAGCCCCTGAAAATCAAGGATTTAGAAAGTTACGAAAATTCCCAAGGGAGGGAAAAAGACCTGGGAAAATTGATAAATAACATATGTGATGAGGCATGACATTGCCAAGTATGATGGGAAAAATATTTTGAGTTCTCTTGTTGTTATGACCACTACAGATTGAGTGTGAGGCAAGAGGAGTCTGCTGGAACATAAAGACATTTGTTGAGGAGGAGATTCCATGTTTTCCCTCATGGATTCATGGTCAGCCTAGGGGCTGAATCGGGCAAGTGTTTTGACTACCCTGTTCTACGGTTGGGAGGAATGTGGTTTTTCCCTTTGTCTCCCCGGATGCTGGTTTAGATATGTTTCTATATTCCTCTCTGTCTGAATGATTTTATATATGATGCAATGTAATTGTTAAATATATTCATTGAAATGGTTTCCATTTTCTGTTTAAATGCTCGTATATCTGATACAGTGTATTCATTAAATATGAATTGAAAGTATGTTCCATCTCTTTGAATTATTTAGGAACAGTTATCCTTGAACATATTTCACCAAGGTTATTGTATCCATACCGAGTTAAATATGTTCAAGGATAATCAGAAGTAAATTATATGGTTAAATTCTAGAATAGTCCCTTTATAAACTAAGTTATTACCATGGAGGTAGTTGTAGGGTAATTACCAGTATTTCGAA
>JZKD02S0326515.1:256640-274476 GCA_000966675.3 Picea glauca
ATCACCTTGGCCATAATTACTGCATCCTGTTGACCTTCATTGTATTTCAACAATATTTAATCTTCAATGTCAATCATGATTTTACTACCCACATTCAATGAGATGTAGATTCTTCTAGAAGTTAATTCTCGTTAATTTTCATTTCTCATAGTTACACTATATCCCAAACATATTTTTAGTGTTTAATATCAATATTACATTAGTGCCAACTTTACAAGTCAATTGTAATATACCTCAAAAACTATCTGGAAAAAAAAATTGTGTTTGTCTAAATATCCTTGAATAGTTTGGGATTCAAGAAGCAAGTAAGCTTTCTGTTATAAATCTTGAGTCTGAAAGTTTGCAAGAGTCCTTACTATCGTCGGTTGTCATTACCATTCAACTTAAAGTTTTATGATCGATGATAAGTGTTTACTCCTCATTTCAAAGTTTATTTCTATTCTTGTAATTATAATTACATTCCTATCTGTTTGTACCTATAACCATTACCACAGTCTTAACAACACAAATGAATTTGGGACTTTATGGCCAAATCCTTATGCGTTAGAACCTACAAGTAACCCATTACCATATGTTTACAATACAAACAACTTTGGGGGTTGATGGCCTAGGCCTCTTGCGTTAGTCCATACACATAATCACACAATGAAAATGACCAAACAGACTTAGGTAAAAGTAGAGTATTAGTCTATACTCCTCTGTGAAAAGTTTAAATATAAACAGACCCCTATAGTTTTTTTTTTTTAAATATCCAGATACAGGATAGTGGTTAGGTAAGGCCTTTCGGTTAAATTTAGAGTAGGAATATTTCATAATCATCCGATCATAGTCAAATTCACCTGCACCGTTGGATTACAAGTATTGGGTCTCGTGCTTATTCCATATGCCCACTGGCTGTGACCACGGGCCTAATCAAAATGCCTTTCACATTTTGGCATTTCAGCAAGTCGTAATCCTTGAAATGGAGCTAGATCAATGGTTCACAAAACTTCATAATCTGATTCCTTATTTTCTTAATTGAATGAGTAACGGTATTTGGATGTTTTTCGCTTCGAGTCATCATGACTCCAACATTATAAAATTCATGATCATAAAATCTTTGAAGTGATCGGACGGTTCACATAAACCACTGAGATGGACAGTTGACGATATTTTGGAGTTTTTGCTTTCAGGTTTTCGAGACTCACAATAGTCACTTTCACCATTTAGAGTTCAAGACTTCATGATGGTGGATTTTCTGCTTGCTATGTAAAACCCCAAAATAGAAAGTTTCGATGTGATGTAAACCTATTGACGTCACACATGGATTTACATGTGTCGAATAGCTACCATGTGTCACTCTAATTCATGACTTACATGTGCCTGAAATGTTGGACCAACTTGACACTTGTGATGCAGGAGCATCTCTCCATGCATCCAGCCAGCCAGCCAACCACGTCAGCATGCACGCCTTCAAAGGCTGAAGAGAGGTGCAGCCTCATTTTGAATTTGAAATTCAATGTAAATTAATTTCTTAGGTTGTTGAGCCAGGGAAGCCATGCCTTTGCGCAGGTTGTAGATAATATAGGCATTTATTGTAGATCGACTGAGATCTAGTTCTAGGTAGCAGACTAGACAGCCATTGATTGTAATTAATTAGAGTAGGTAAATCCTAGAGGGAAGCGCTCGATTGAGCCGCCTCATGTAAAAGAGATTTGATATCTCATTTTGGAGAGAGTTGATCTCGTGAGGAGTATGTATGTAGAGTAGAAGAGAAGAGCTGAGAGGAGCTTAGGAACACATTGTAAAAATATACAGGCATTTTCCATTTTTAATACATAGCAGTTTTTCCTGCATTATTCTGTCTACTATGCATGTCTGTGTGTGTTCATTATATGTTGTGAATGTATGTGTTATGTGGATGCATTCTACAGGGTTTGTTTGATTTCAGGTTGAGGTCTTTGAGGCTTCACACCAGGAGGGTGTGATAGAAGAAATTCTGACAGCTCAAATTCTGCCCGTTCTCTTGCTGGCTCTGGATTGTTCAACCAACCCTCCAGCATCTCCAGCTCCATCTCCCATGGAGTAACCATTCTATTTGCCTGATCCTCGTCTTATTCTACTGTTAGCTTCAATGCTACAGTGCTCTCAGCTTGCTAGCTGAATCTGTTGAGTTGTTCCTCCGAACCCTCACTTTCTGCTTCTGCTGTTAGCTTTAGTGCTGCAACTTCTCAATTTTCAGCTTCCAGGCTGAATGTGTTGAGACATTCCTCAGAATGCTTGTCTCTTCCTTCTATTCTTGCTGCAAACTCCCATGTTACAGTCTCTTCAGCTTCAATGCTGAATGCTTTGAGCCATTCCCCGGAATGCTCACTCTCTTCTCCCACTTGGGCAGCTCCCAAAGTCTGCTCCAACTCTTCTTCTTCGACAATCATCTCCAGCTGTGACTATTCTTCTACTATTGCTGCACCTGCAATACAACTTTCTACCTCCGCCTGGGCACATGGTAGGAATATTGAAATTCCCCCAATCATCAGAATATCATTCTGGTGTTCCTCCTCTCCTGTTAGCTACCTCTGCTGATCCAAATTCACCTTTGAATTTGTGAGACTATCAGACAGTCTCATCTTCTTTGTTAGCTCCTCTGGCTGATCCAAATTTACCTGTCCATCCCTGCCCACCTAGCGATATGGGATGCTCTGGTTGCTTCCCTAGTAGACCATGAGATCAATCGATCCCATCTTCATCAGCAACCCTTGCTGAATTGAACTCTTCTCTAAGTCCATGAGACTCTCAGACAGTCTCAATTTCTCATATCTTCCCACCTGGCAGTTCAATATGTTTTCGCTGCCCTCCTGGCAGTCATTGATGCTTTCACTGCCCTCCTAGCAGTCTTCGATGATTTCACTGCCCTTCTGGCAGTCTTCGGGATCTTCATGTGATCTCCTTCCATTACCCAGCTGGCAATGCAAAGTTTCCTCATTGTCCTCCTGACAATCCATGATATCTTCAGCCGATCTCATTTCTGTTTCCTTGCTCAACTGGAAATTTGAAATTCCCTGACTATCCTCACGACAGTCTTTGAGACCCTCAACTGATCTCAATCTGTTGCCCTCTTGGGAAACTAGAATTTCTTCTTTTCTGCCCAATCGACAGTGCTTGAGATGATCAGTCGATCCCAATTCATCCCAATCATCATCATCATCATCATCAAGACCTTTTCCAGTCTTGGGTTCACATACCTCAACCACCCTCTTATCCTGCCGCATCAGCAGTTCAAGCCTCTCTATCTCTGCTCTGATGTCAGCGAGCTCTCTATTCATCTCTGCAAGCTTTTCTGCCTTTCATTTCTTCCTGCAGCCTTCAGTAGCCATTTTGCTACCTCTATCTACCTTCTTGACAGATCTGTTGCTGTCACTCCTCATCAAGAGTTCAACTAGCTTCATCTTTGCAGTCCTGTAGATTGTCTATGGACTGCTGCCTACCTGCAAGAAAGTCGTCACAGATTCCTCTAGTGCTCTGTCTTCTTCCACCTGCCTTCTCCTCTTTTCTCCTCTTGCCTGAAATATACAAGCAAGAACTAGCTCTGATACCACTTGATGCAATTTCACGACCCTCATGGTCCAACCACTCTCACCAGGACCTTCTTTCACCCAGGTCCGAAGAGTCAAAGAACTCTTCCAACTCCTCTTGGGAGTTTTCACTACCCACAGTAACTCCTTCCATGATCTCCCCTTCTCTTATCGGGAAATTGGGTTTCGCGATATCATGAAACTCGTTGACAAGTTCTCGTGCTACTCAAAACACCGAACCCCGATGGGTCAAAGAGTCAACGCTTCTCTTCCTTTCGGGGATTTTCTTATCGGGAAATCAGTACATCCGATGTTGTGGTTCACATGTACCATGAATTCTTGAACCCCGAACTCCAATGGCACATGCACCTTCCTTTTGCTACATCATCTTCTTCTCTCCTCTCTATCGAGAATCGCGAGATCGTGATTTCACTATTCGCAATTCCTTTGCATTTGAAAACCCCGAATGCTGAATCCCAACCTCATGGGATATGATGCCACCTATCCTTATATTAATGGATGGCTCCAATTAAATCGGGAAATCACCGATCACGATTCCTATATGCAAGAGTTCTTGCCCTTGGAAATCCTAGTGCTCCAATCGTCGAATCGCTCCGAATTGTTGACACATGTCCCATCCAAGATCTACGGCTGAGATCCCTTCTCAGGATTTCAGGACTTATGAGGTATCAATTCTCTTGTTCAACGGAATCCCGATGGATCTAATGTCCCGATGACTCCTCTGGGTTCCTCCTCTGTCCGCTGCGACTTAAACCCTGCGCAACTTCCCGAGATCTAACGATTGACGAGATTCCTGCTCAAATATGACGGCCTAGATATGATTTTTTGTGCGCTCCTCCTCCTAAGGATAAACCATACGCTACTTCTTCCGATCCAATGGATGACGGGATTTCTTCTTGAGATCCGATGGTTGTTGGTACTCCTCTCCAGTACGCTCCTCCTGAGCTCTTCCTGGATGTGGAAATCCAATGGTGTAGATCTTCTTTCTCCGTCGATCTAATGGTTGCTATGCTCCCTCGAGCTTCCTGTGTTTTCTTCCCAGACTTGGAAGAACTATTTGTTCCCAAAGGCTTGGACCTTTGCGTTTCTTCTCCTCTGCGAACCCTCAACTTGAGTCTCGCTGATACGTGTAAACGTGTTGCCCTTCCTGAGCTTCTGTCCTCGAATCCTCAATGGATTCCTTGACTCCTGTGCTCCTGCAGAGTCTCTACGTACACATGGTGCTGTCTCTTCTGAGCTTCAGCGAATACTTAGACCCCTTGGGGGATTTTTTCTTCCTTCTCCCTCTGATGGAGAATATAGATGCCTCTTGCTATCCTTCTGCTCAAGTGACCTTCTCGCTGAGTCTTTTGGGTATCCAGTAACCCAGTGAAAGCTCCCTCAATGGATGCTTCCTTCAGCTTCAGAACTCAAAGATTTCCCTTCACCTCGTGTCTTTCTACAACCTTCCTCAACGCCCTACTGGCAGAGTCTCTTCTCCCACAGAACATTCAGTAGTTCTAGGTTCCCATGCACCTTTTTCTCCTTCTTAATGCCCTCCTGGCAGAGCCCTCAGAATCCTCAACGATTCTGGTCTTCCTGTCTGAACTCACAATGGATTTCTTCTCTAACGCAATCTGTGTGTATGCTCAATGCCCTCTTGGTAGAGCTCTCAGAATCCTCAACGATTCTAGTCCTCAACTGTGTCTCAGCTACACAGTCTTGCTTCCTAAGGTGTTCAACAACCTCACAGGTTTTCTTCCCCTGAGTTGATGACTTCAGTCTATGCCTCAACACGTCTCTGTCCGACTCCTCATGAGTTCAGAAGTGCATCCCCTGTGCATGACTATCAAAACCTCCACATTCTGTCACACCCTCCTGGTGTGAAGCCTCAAATACCTCAACCTAAAATCAAACAAACCTTGTAGAATGCATCCACATAACACATACATTCACAACATATAATGAACACACACAGACATGCATAGTAGATAGAATAATGCAGGAAAAACTGCTCTATATTAAAAATGGCAAATGCCTATATATTTTTACAATGTGTTCCTAATCTCCTCTCGGCTCTTCTCTTTTTCTCTACATGCATACTCCTCACGAGCTCAACTCTCTCCAAAATGAGATATCAAATCTCTTTTACATGAGGCGGCTCAATCGAGTGCTTCCCTCCAGGATTTACCTACTGTAATTAATTACAATCAATGGTTGTCTAGTCTACTACCTAGAACTAGATCTCAGCCGATCTACAATAAATGCCTATCTTATCTACAACCTACAAAAAGGCATGGCTTCCCTGGCTCACCAGCCTAAGACATTAATTTACATTGAATTTCAAATTCAAAATGAGGCTGCACCTCTCTTCAGCCTTTGAAGGTGTGCATGCTGATGTGACTGGCTAGCTAGCTGGTTGCATGGAGAGATGCTCCTGCATCAACTTGTCATTGCCTCATCGTGCCACATGTCCTTAGTTGAAGTGGTTGGTTGATGTGTCTATTTCAGGATTTCGAGGTTCACTACTTCAAAGGTTAAAGTTCCTTTGATCTTTGATTTCTCAATCTATGAAACTTTGAAATTGAGTCTTTGACATGCTCTCATCTTTCACATTTCGCGATTTCATAATTCTTGTCATGAGTGTCCTTGACACCTCCAACTCCTAGTATCCGAAACTCCGAAATGGCAATTAAGTCATGGTTTCACATTTCATGATTTTATCATTCTTGTCATGAGTGTCCTTGACAGCTCCAACTCTCAGTATTCGAAACTCTGAAATGGTGATTAAGTCATGGTTTTGTATTTCACGATTTTATCATTCTTGTCGTGAGTGTCCTTGACACCTCTAACTCCCGGTATCTGAAACTCCGAAATGGTGATTAAGTTGTGGTTTCACATTTTGCGATTTTATCATTCTTGTCATGAGTGTCCTTGACACTTCCAACTCCTAGATCTAAAACTCTGAAATGGCGATTAAGTCATGGTTTCGGTACCGTTGATTAAGGGTAACCCGTTTTGTGATGGAAAAATATGTCGTTGGAGGTAAAACACCGCATGGTATGTTCATTTGTTTTAGTTCTGAACGAGATATGTAGTACTAGTTTTAAAATAATTACAGGCCTTCCCTTCCACCTACTTGTAATGTCTTACTGATTATTTTATTGGTTTAATATACTAGTGCCATATTGGCTACTTCCTCGAAAGGATTTTGAAAAAGGAAAAAATGCTTGGCTATTGTCGGCTATATGTGTATCTTGTTTATAGTTGACTCCAAATCGCATGATGGTATATGAATTCAATTTTCACTTACTGTACTTGTGTTAAAGACTTTCCTTTTGAACTTTTAGGTGATTGTGTTGTTATTTACATAGTTAGGAATTTACTCAGGGGTATGTTTTAAGTTTCAGGATGTCCCTTCTTCCTTAGGCCTCTGCACCTCTCATGATTAGTTCTAATAATTAAACTATGTTAATTCGATTCACTCCAATAATTTTCCAACATTTCAACCTATAACTTTTCATTAAACACCGGTTGATATAAATATGTGTAAATGCTATAGATGGTCTATAATAATTCTTGGTATTCACAAGGTCACTTCCGTACTTTAAATATACATATATATATCTTAGACACTTGCGATTAGGGCTATCTCCTAAAAAAATTCATGATTGTCCAGCTGGTACATGGAAGAAATCTTAGCTAATTACTCTACTGCGGTGCATGCCTTTATATATCATAAATGTCCATACATACATACATACATACATACATACATACATAAATACATACATACATACATACATACATACATACATACATACATACATACATACATACATACATACATATATATATATATATACACTATGCAGTTTTCCATTTGCATTCAATATGTAGGTAAACTCAAATCTGCATCGCAATTTACTTGTGGGGTTTTCAACTACGACGCTTTATCTTACTACAGTATTATCCAAACCAAAACACAAATCTTCTTTAAGAATTGACTAGTCATATCCTTCTAGCTAATATACTTTCGGGAACTATTATTCATAACAGTAATGAGATGCAACAAAGATAATCCATTCCGAACTAGTAGAGAGAGATTCTATAAATTCCTAAGTTTGCAATAGGATGCATTTGATCTTTCGTCCTTAGTATTATTTCTAATAGATGCATTCTATCAAGTATGTAACCATTTAACATTCAGCCAGAGAAGGGACAAAAATAACATATCTGAAATAATACGTTGAAAGATAGAGGGAACAACCACGTTCCTCCCAACCGTAGAACAGGGTAGCCAAACTACTTGCTGATTCGCCCCCTAGCTTGACCATGAATCCATGAGGGTGAACTTGGAAAATATTCTCTTCATATATGTCCTATAGCTCCAATAGTTTTTGCCTTTCCTCACACTCAAGCAGTGCTCATAAAATCAAGTAAATCAAAAGTCTCCTCTCCCAGCATACTTGGCAGCATCCTACCTCCTCTCATATGCTATTTATCATTTGCCTAGGTCTTTTCCCTCCCTTAGGAATTTTCACATCTTTCTAAATCCCTGATTTTCAGGGGCTGCCAAGGGCCAAATCACTGATTTTCCACTTGTAATAATCATCCCAGAGGTAGTTCCAACATGTTCCCCACTCATGGTGTCATGGTTAGCTAAATTTAACATGGTTGTTCTATTTGTCCTCCTACAATCAATATAAAATATTCTATTTCCATACAAGTGTCATAGTCAAATAGCTAGTTGGGTCAAATCAAGTCTCTGCCCAACAGTCAAAATAATTCATTACAATTACCAAATTCAAAATTCGGAATTGCCATAAATGGAAAAACTTTTCGAAATTCCAATTTACTAAAAACGGAATAAATTTCCAGCAATTTTAAATTTCAAAAATATTTTATTTTTGGGGATGTCACATCCTTTCCCCCTTCAATAAAACATTGTCCTCAATGTTCACTCCTTTATTGGAATAGGACTGGATGAGATTTCCGTAAATCTCCCTCCAACTTCCAAGTGGCCTCCTCAGGACTAAAGTGTTTCCATTGCACCTTTACCTGAGTGATGGCTCTGTTCCGAAGTGCTATTTCTCTCCGGTGCAGAATGCCCAGGGGTTCCACCTGGAACTCACCTTCGGGTTCCACTTGCACCAAGTTCTAATCAATCCTATGAGTAGGTTCATGAATATACCTTTTCAGCAACGAAACATGAAATACATTATGAATTCTTAGATTAGTTGGAACTACAAGTTGATATGCTACAGGTCCAATTCAAGCTAGTATCTCGAAGGGCCCACAAAAATTGGGTGCCAGCTTGGCATAATTCCCTAACTCCAACAATCTCCTTAGAACTTTGACCTTCAAATAAACATGGTCTCCTACTTGAAATTCCAAGTGTCTTCTTTTCTGATCTGCATAGCTCTTCTATCTATCCTATGCTCCTTTCAAGTTATGCTGTACCTTTCTAACCATGTTCTCCATTTCTTGGAGAATATATGATATAATCATGAGTCTGTCAGTTCGGTTATCCCAGCTAATTGGAGTCGTACACTTTCTTCCATACAATATTTTGAAAGGGCTCAACTTAGCTGAAGTTTGGTACCCATTGTTATATGCAAATTCTACCAAGTGCAGGTAGTCTTCCCAGTTGCTTGGTTTTGCTCTTACGTACATGCGAAGCATATCCTCTATGATTTGGTTTGTCCTTTCGGTCTATCCATTCGTTTGTGGATGATAGCTTGTACTGAAATTCAAGTTAGTGTTTGGCCCTGCAAACAATTCCTTCCAAAAAGTGGATGTAAATTTTACGTCTCTCTCTGAAATCACCATTTTAGGAATACCATGCAGTCTAAAAATTTCTTTCATGAATATTTCAGTAATGTTTATAGCTTTAAAAGTAGACTTTATAGGAATAAAGTGTCCAGACTTACTGAGTTTATCGATTACAACCATGATATAATCATTATGTTTCTGAGTTTTAGGCAAACCTGTTATAAAGTCCAGTGATATAGTCTCCCATTTCCATTATGGTACTGGTAATGGCTGTAATAGGCCGGTTGGATGCTGGTGCTCGACCTTAACTTGCTGACAATATTGGAACCTAGCCAAGTATTCTGCTATTTCACCCTTCATACTAGGCCAGAAAAATAGTTTTCTAAGTGTTGTTATTGTTTTCTGGTAACCTGGATGACCAGAATACGGTTTCTTATGCACTTCGTCCAAAATTGTTGATTTCAATTCTACTGAATTTGGTATGTAAAGTCTATTTTTAAGTCATAATAGTCCTTTCTTGTCGATGCTTAGATATGGTTTGTTAGAGCTGGCGGTACTGTTTTGTAATTCTGTCATTATCTTAGTGTAATTTCCATCATTAATACCTGTCGTCCTTATTCTTTGTTCCATATCACTTTCTTCCCTGATGATGTTTATCTCAAATAACCCATGGACTCTTCTTATTAAAGCATCTTCTACTTTATTTTCCTTACCCTTGATATGTCTGACCTCAAAGTCAAATTCACTCAAGAAGGCTAGCCACCTTACTTGTCTTGCATTAGATCTGGTTGGTTAAAAAGATATTTCACCCTGCTATTATCTGTCAGTAGTAGGAATTTTCTGCCCAATATATAGTGTCACCACAATGTTAAGGCATGTATTACTGTTGCCAATTCTAATTCATGAGTGACATAATTTCACTCGTGTTCTTTTAATTTTCGGGACTCGTAACAAATCACGTGCCCTTCCTAAGTTAGGACACCACCTAGTCCCTCTTTACTTGCATCAACACAAACTCTGAAGTATTTATCTGGGTTTGCTACCTTCAAAATGGGTGTCGGTGTCAATAATTATTTTACCTTGTTAAAGTTGTCTTGACTCTTTTGCAACCAGTTAAACTTGGTTCCTTTCTTTTGTAGTGACTTGATAGGGTAGGCTATCTTGGAAAACCCTTCTATAAATTTGCAATAATATCTGGTGATTCCCATGAATGACCGGATATCTTCCACATCCTTAGGTACTGGCCATTCCATAATGTCTTTTATCTTTTTTGGGTATATGACAATACCTTTTGAGGAAATGACATGTCCTAAATGTTGTATTTATTTTTAATAAAAGTCACATTTGTCGAATTTTGCGTATATTTTGTGTTTCCTTAATGTTTGCAAAACTATTCTTAAGTGTTCATCATGTTCCTCCTCCATTTTAGAATAGACCAGAATATCGTCGATAAATACTACTACGAACTTGTCTAAGTACTGACTAAAAATGTTGTTCATCAAGCACATAAATGTGGTTGGTGTGTTAGTGAGTCCAAAGGGTATGACAACAAACTCGTAGTGTCCATATCTTGTTCGAAAATCTATTTTGTTTATGTCCTCGTCCTTTATCCTAACTTGATGATAACCAGATCGTAAATCCAATTTTGAAAAGATCTTGGCCCCACTAACTTGATTGAATAGATCATTTATCTTTGGTAAGGGGTATTTGTTCTTAATGGTCATTTTTTTCTATTGTCTATGATTGATACATAGTCTTAGAGTACCATCTTTATTTTTCACAAAGAGGACTGGTGCCCCCCATGGTGAAACACTCGGTCTGATATACTCTTTGTCCAACAATTCCTGTAATTGGATTTTTAATTTTGTCAGTTCTGGTAGACTTATTTGGTAAGGTGCTTTTGAGATAGGGACTGAACCGGGTAGTAGGTCTATGGAGAAGTCTATTTCCCTTCTAGGGGGTAATTTTGGTATCTCATTGACAAACATGTCTCTGAATTCACGTAGGACAGCAAAGTCTTCTAACTTTGGGTTATCTTCTTTTTCTAAGAGATTTGATCACTTTGATGGCATAAACTTGACATCCCTTTCTAATACATTTCTTGAGTTGCATCGCTGAAACTTGTCTAACTGATACATGTTTTGGTATGCCTTAGGTTGTTCTACCAGTGCCAAAATCATATTTATAGCTAAGTATCTTTGTATAATAGTCTAGTATTTCTTTGTGTTGTTCCAACCAATCCATAATGATAATCATATCATAAGATCCTAGTGGTAAGATGTTCAGATTGGTCCTTATATTTTGACCACCTAAGTTGAACTCAAAATTAGAAATAAAGTCAACTACTTTCCTTTTAGTACTTGTTTCTAGTTGTATCAGCCATGATTTAGCATGCTTCAGTTTCTTAAGTTTATTCGACTCTACTATATTAGGAGTAATATAACTTAACGTAGCTCCAGGGTCAATTAAAACATAAATTCAAGTGTCATTGATTTTACCTTCAATTTATACCACCAAGGACTGGTGGTCAGCTTGTCGACCATGTATGGCTACATTTATCCGATGCAAGATTATGCCCATGTCTCCCACTGTCGAGGCTTCCTACAGATTATGAATAACAGTTCTATTTGTTGAATTTAAATGTGGACAATTCCTCCTTAGATGAGGCTCTCCACACTCCCAACACTTTAATGGCTCGTAGGAGTTGTCCCCAAACTTATTCATTCCCAGATTTATTGGTTTACCACTACCTTGTGTATTCGAATGATTGGAGTGAAAATCCTTCCTTGGGAAACGTTTTGCTACATTTCGATAAGGAGTTGGCTGGAATCCCTTCTTCCATGGGTTTATTCGATCTTGCTTCTATTCTTCCAGGTCTTGGGAAACTCTACCCATTGTTTATACTGGTCATAACACATTTGTGCTTTCCTGAATACCTCACTCAAGGATTTGGGGTTGTCAAACTCAATTCTATCTCGGTAGGCATGTGGTAAACAACTTAAAAATCATTGGATTTTTACCTTATCCTCCTGGATGTACTGTGAAAACCTTAGTAGTTCCAGAAATTTATTTATAAGGTCCTCCATCATCATCTGTCCGAGTCGTAACTCATAAAATTCTTTCGTCTTCCTTTCATAATAGATTTCAAAAAGGTATTGTTTCCTAAAATACTTCTTAAAGTCAAACCATTCCAACTGTTTCTCCTTTAGGACCTTGGCCAATTTCATATCCTTCCACCAAATGCTAGCCTTCCCCTTCAAATTGTAGATGGCCATTCTGACCTTCATGTTGTTGGAATAGTTGTAAATCTGGAAGTATTTTTTGATGTCCAATAACCATTCATCAACTTCTTCTCCTGTCCTAGATTCTCCATCAAAGGTAGATGGTTTAATCCCTTTAAATTCTCCTTGAAGGTGGTCTACTTGTTTTCTTTTCTCTGTCTGGTATAGGTTTTTCTTCAACTAAAGGTGTCCCTTCAGACGAACTATCTTATTTTTCTGTTTCCGGCCCAAAATTCTTGGAGACCCTTTGGCTGACTTCTTCATCATGGTTATCGTAATTTGGGATTTTATTGGTTACTATACTATGCAGTAGGACTTCATTTATCTCTTGTTGTTCCTGCTGTGCTTTCTTCAATTTTTCATTGTCAGCCTTGAAAACCTGCAGTTCAATAATAAGATTCCTCATTGCTTCCAACATCTCCGTGGGTGAGTTTCCATCACTGTTCTGTCTTGGATCTTCTTGCTGCGGATTTCCTTCCATTCTAATTTTTGTACCCTCCTGAGATGCCATAATTTACAAAAACAGAAAGGGCTTTATGTTTGTAACCATAATATTTATTAGTTTTACATAAATCGGAAGAAATACTAAGCCGCTAATGTGGCCCTTTTCAAGCCCAGTGTTGTATCTTTTTCTCTGATACCATATGTAATATACCTAAAAAACTATCTGAAAAAAATTAAATTTGTTTGTATAAATATCCTTGAATAGTTGAGGATTCAAAAAAGTAAACTTTATGTTATAAATCTTGAGTCTGAGAGTTTGCAAGAGTCCTTATTGTCGTCAACTATCATTACCATTCAAATTAAATTTTTCTGATCGACGATAAGTGTTTACTCCTCATTTCAAAGTTTATTTCAATTCCTATAATTACAATTACTTTTCTACCTGTTTGTACCTATAACCATTACCACAGTCTTAACAACATAAACGACTTTGGGACTTTATGGCCAAATCCTTACGCGTTAGACTCTAAAAATAACCCATTACCATATGTTTATAGTACAAACGACTTTGGGGGTTGATGGCCTAGGCCTCATGAATTAGTCCATACACATAATCACACGATGAAAACGACCAAAAAAACTTAGGTAAAAGTAGACTATTAGTCTATACTCCTCTGCGAAAAGTTTAAATATAAACAAACCCCTATATTTTTTTTTTAAATATCAATATACATGATATTGGTTAGGCAAGGCCTTCCGGTTAAACTCAGAGTACGAATATTTTATAATACTTCGATCATATTCAAATTCACCTGCACCATTGGATTACAAGTACTAGGTTTCGTGCTTATTCCATATGCCCACTGGCTGTGACCACGGGCCTAATAAAAATTCCTTTCACATTTCATCATTTCGGCATTTCGGCAAGTCGCAATCCCCGAAATGGAGCCAGATCAATGGTTCACAAAATTTCATAATCTGATCCCTTCTTTTCTTAATCGAACAACTAACGAGATTTCGACAATTTTCACTTTGATTCATCACGACTCCAACATTATAAAATTCATTATCATGAAATATCCTTAGTGATAGGATGGTTCACATAACCCACTGAGATGGATGGTTGATGGGATTTCAGAGTTTTTCCTTTCAGGTTTTTGAGACTCACAATAGTCCCTTTCAACATTTCGAAGTTTGAGACTTCATGATGGTGGAGTTTCTGCTTGCTATGTAAAACCCCGAAATAGAAAGTTTCATTGTGACATAAACCTGCTGATGTCACACGTGGATTGACATGTGTCGAATAGCTGCCACATCTCACTCTGATTCATGACTTACATATGCCTAAAATGTTGGATCATCTTGACACTTGTCATTGCCTGATTGGTCCTTAGCTGACATGGTTGGTTCATGTGTTTGTTTCGGGATTTTGAGGTTTGCTACTTCAAAGGTTAAATTTCCTTTGATCTTTAATTTCCCATTCTGCGAAACTCTGAAATGGAGTCTTTGACATGCTCTGATCTTTCGCATTTTGTGATTTCATCATTCTTGTCATGAGTGTCCTTAACACCTCCAACTCCCTATATTCGAAACTCCAAAATGGCGATTAAGTCGTGGTTTCACATTTCGTGATTTTATCATTCTTGTCATGAGTGTCCTTGACACCTCTAACTCCCAGTATTCGAAACTCCAAAATGACGATTAAGTCATGGTTTCGCATTTCACGATTTTATCATTCTTGTTGTGAGTGTCCTCGACACCTCCAACTCCCAATATCTAAATCTCCAAAATGGTAATTAAGTCGTGGTTTCAGTACCATTGATTAAGGGTAACCCATTTTGTGATGGAAAAATCTATCATTGGAAGTAAAACACAGCATGGGATGTTCATTTGTTTCAATTTTGAATGAGATATGTAATACTAGTTTTAAAATAATTACAAGGTTTCCCTTCCACCTACTTGTAATGGCATACCGATTATTTTATTGGTTTAATATATTAGCGCCATATTAGCTACTTCCTCAAAAGGATTTTGAGAAAGGAAAAAACACTCGGCTATTGTCAGCTATATGTGTATCTTGTTTATAGTTGACTCCAGATCACATGATGGTATATGAATTCAATTTTCACTTACTATACTTGTGTTAAAGACTTTCCTTTTGAACTTCTAGGTGATTGTGTTGTTATTTACACAGTTAGGAATTTACTCAGGGGTATGTTTTAAGTTTTGGGATGTCCCTTCTTCCTTGGGCCTTCATGCCTTTCGTTATTAGTTCTGGTAATTAAACTGTGTTAATTCGATTCACTCCAATAATTTTCAAACAATTCAACTTATAACTTTTCATTAAACACCAGTTGATATAAAGATGTGTAAATGTTGTAGATGGTCTATAATAATTCTCGGTATTCGCAAGGTCACTTTCATAATTTAAATATACATATATATATCTTAGACACTTGCGATTAGGGCTATCTCCTAAAAAAAATCATGACTTTTCAGCTGGTACATGGAAGAAATCTTAGTCAATTACTCTTTTGTGGTGTGTGCCTTTATATATCATAAATTTCCACACACACACACACACACACACACACATATATACACTATGCAGTTTTCCATTTCCATTCAATATGTAGGTAAACTCAACTCTGCATCACAATTTACTTGTGGGGTTTTCAAGTACAACACTTTATCTTTCTACAGTAGTAATCCAAACCACAACACAAATTTTCTTTAAGAATTGACTAGTCATATCCTTCCAGCTAGTATACTTTCGGGAACTAGTATTCATAACAATAATGATATGCAGCAAAGAAAATCCATTCTGAACTATTAGAGAGGCATTCTAGCAATTCCTAAGTTTGAAATAGGATGCATTCGATCTTTCGTCCTTAATATTATTTCTAACAGATACATTCTATCAAGTATGTAACCACTTAACATTTATCCAAAGAAGGGATAGAAATAACATATCTGAAATAATACGCTAAAAGACAAAAGGAACAACCATGTTCCTCCCAACCATAGAATAGGGCAGCCAAACTACTTGTCCGATTCACCCCCTAGCATGACCATGAATCCATGAGGGCGAACTTGGAAAATCTTCTCTTCATATATGTCCTACAACTCCAACAGTTTTTCCCTTACCTCACACTCAAGCAGTGTTCATAACAGCAAGTAAATCAAAAGTCTCCTTTCCCAACATACTTGGCAGCATCCTGCCTCCTCTCATTTGCTATTTATCATTTTCCCATGTATTTTCCCTCCCTTGGGAATTTTCGTAGCTTTCTAAATCCCTGATTTTCAAGGGCTACCAATGGCCAAATCACTGATTTTCCACTTGTAATAATCAGCCCAGAGGTGGTTCCAATATGTTCCCCACTCATGGAGTTATGGTAATCTAAATTTAACATGGTTGTTCCATTTGTCCTCCTGCAATCAATATAAAATATTTTGTTTCTATACAAGTGTCATATTCAAATAGTTAGTTGGGTCAAATCAAGTCTCTCACCAACAGTCAAAATAATTAATTACAATTACCAAATTCGAAATTTAGAATTGTCATAAATGACCAAAAAATTCCAAATTCGAATTTACTAAAAATAGAATAAATTTCCAACAATTTTAAATTTCAAAAATCTTTTATTTTTGGGGATGTCACATCAATGTTCACTAGATATCATTCATTGCACCCCTCTATACAAAATCTCATCCTTTATCACTTTGTATTTGTTCTTAGGAAATAAAATGCTAGAGAGATAAAAATGACATGAACATAGAAACATGAACACATAAACAACATGATATTTATCGTGGAAAAAACAACATTTCTGATGTATATCAACCAATTGTTGTTGTTGTTGCCAAATGATGGAAAATAGAAACATGTGCTATAACTTCCATGAGATTATTCAAGGGAGAGTAAAGCTAGGATAGGAAAAGGAGAACCAAAGAACATAGGTCCTCATTCACACCCACCATGATAATACTAAATCCTAAAACAACCTTTGACATAGAAAATGAAAGTGTTATAAATCAATTATCAATAGAAACAATCAACACATTCAAGTGATATTTTGTATTTGCTGAACAATTATTAATATAAAGTATGTCAACTTGTATGAGGGACACCATTTTTTGTGGAATATTTTTATATCATTTGTGAAAACATCGATGATGAAATTATTTCACCAAAGTTGACAAAGAAAATAGAGAAATTTGTCTAAAGAAAATTATTCAATTGTAAATGAAATTATCATATATAATGAACAATAAACAAGCATAAAGTTGTAAGCCACCATATGATGTCACATAATCACCATTTTATCTCACATAATTAAAAAATTTCATACCTAGGTAACTCTGCCACTTGCAAAACAAAGAACAATGAAGAGATGGGGGGCATCACTGCAATCAACCATGGAATGACATAGCATATTTATAGTCTATCCCTCTTCAAATAGAAATAAAGAAAGTTGATCTCAAATAGAGAGTCTTCTCTTGAATGTTATCAAACGATAGGTTGAGGTACCTTCAAAGAAGGTACAACAAACATAGAAAACCAATTTCTATCCATGCAAGTCCAAAGCTTTAAAATATAAATTATCATAGACCATTAACTCAGGTTGTTAGTTCTACCCAATATATGAGTCTATACAACATAAAATAAGGCTACATAATGCATATACATGCTGCTATGTAGGAATTGAGAATGGGTAAATGACAAAGGTTGAATGACAATGTGTTGTCATTCATCCTTTGCCATTTAACCATTCTCAATTCTTG
>JZKD02S0326515.1:291131-309952 GCA_000966675.3 Picea glauca
ATTCCTGAGTTATGTTCCATCCCCTAACTGTTGTCAGTCCCCTACCCCCTTTCACTCATGTCAATCCCCTTATTGCGACTTTTACCTCCAATCCCTAGCCACCACATCACCTGTCCATACTTTTCAAGCCATCGTCACCTGCCATCTCACCCCCAAGTGGCCCATTGTCCATTTATTACTGGATAACCTATCTGTTACCCAGCTGACCTGTCTCCCACGCCTGACCGACCCCATTTTAAATAAAACTACTGTTATTTCCCCTATTTTCGTTGTTCACCCATCGCACCAGAGAAACTCATAGCTTACTCCTCTGTTACGCTCCGTCTCCCTCATCCACAGTCATTCGACTCCACTAAATTTTTGTTTATTGCAGGTACTATTGCAGAAATGGCGCCAAAGCCCAGACAAGCAGAAGGAGAGGAGAATCCTTTTCTCCCGCCTCCTACCAACCTGGACAAGATCCCATTGGTTGAAAAAGATAGATTGATCACAGATACCAAATGCAATTTCGATTTCTTAGACCTCCAGTCATGGCTCAGGGAGGTTTTCTTGGACCAGAGCGATGAAATTGGACTTTGGGAGTCCAATTTACCCCTTTACCTATTTCCCCAGATCTACCATTTTACCGAGTTCGCACTTAAATGCCAAGCTCACTATATTCCTGAACAAAGAGACGTCATCTCCTCATCTGGAGACACCCTGTTCCTCATCATGCCTGAAGACATAGACCAGATGATGCAAATTCCCCGTGTCGACTCTGCATCTCGTTTCAACTTGGAAATCCTTATAGAGTCGTATCAAAAGATGAATTTTCCCCAGAGAGCTTAAAAACTCGAGCTTTTCCTTTCCACCTCCGCTCAATTCCCTTCCACAAATCCCCCTTACCCGTCGTCCATGTTCTCCACTAAGGGAAACCAGGTCATTTCTTCCCTTTGTGCTTTGCTAGGGTACTATTCTGACCAGTGGGTAGATGAGCCCATTCTGGGATTTCTGTCCACTTTCTCCATTGATGAAAAACCCACCACCTAGTTTGATTTCAGCACCTTCTTGGCAGATAATATTCACAAACAGTTTGTGAATTTGGGCACGGAAGGCATGTTCAGATATTCGTCTATATTGGCATACATGTTTGTCTTCTTTCAAGCAGATAAATTTAGTTTTTCCATGCAGAAGATGGACGCAGATGGAAGGCCTCAGGCAGTCACAACATGGACCTCTTTGCTGAAGCATAACTCTATAGAGTATATCTTCAAGGCATTCATCGACATTTTCTACCACCCTATAGTAAGCATGCTAAGTGGCAGGCCCGAGCCTCGAATAAATGACAAAGTCCATAGAATCTTGCATCTCTCGGACAACACAAGGACCAGGGATTGGTACCTATATCAAAACCACACTGAGATCAGAGTATTCGGGTGCGAGTTGGCACCCTACAAGCTGCCCAAGTATGTGCTGGTAAGAATCTTTGCTTTAGAATACATAAGGTAGATTATGAATTCAGATGATATCCATTTCGTATCATTGAAGAAAAAGCAACATCTTCAAATCAAGGGGCAGATTGGCTCCTTCATCTGCAATAGTCGAGGCACTGGGGAAGAAGATAACAGGATGTTGAAAGAAATGAAGTTCTTTATGAGCTTCCCATGGCACTATGATCCTTATGGGATCATCTCAGAAATGTGGGTGAAGAACAAAAACATCTCGTATGTTCATGTGTCCAAGCCCGAGATTGAAAAATTCGCCAATCAGATAGTGTGGGTGTCTGACACCTTGGTCGAAGTGGAACAGGAGGTTCCCCCGACCACTGTGCCACCAACTACCATGCCATAGGTCCCTAAGGAAAAAAGGCCTTGACAAGAGTTATCTCCACCTGTAATGGAGGTATCATCTGAAGAGTTCCAGTTGCACACTAAGAGGCCCAAGACAACCACAGTTCCTGGCCCTACGGGGGAGAAAGAAGCCCCACCTACCACAGTGGTCAAGTCTGTCATTCCACCTTTCAGCTCAAGCATGCATAAGGACATCACCCCAGTAGCGCCAAAGAAATCCTCAGACTCCCCACTGGACACTCAGCCAGGCAAGACTGGACCCAAGTTGAGCATTTTCGAGAAGTATGAGCTGATTAAGAAAAAGAATCAGACCCTTACCAGTAGTACTTACACTCAGTTTCGGAAGCAGACGTCGACTGCACAGCATAGGCTGTTGTCTACATTTGACATAGAAAAGGGAAGGATGCACATGGCCTTCCTCCAGGCGCAGGTACCACACCCCAAGGTGATTACAGACTACAAGAGGGCCACCTTCGAATTCCAGACGAAGGACGTGCACCCAGCAGATTAGATGGATCTGCACAAAAAGATAGGGGAAATGGTGCTCCATACGTTGGCGCATGCTTTCACTTCCGCAACAAAATTATAGGTATCACTGAACAATGCTCAGACACAACTCAAGCTAGAGAAGATATCATCCTTTGCGAAGGACAATAGAATGAAGAGTTTGGAGGAGTTGGTCCTCAAGATCGGTTATGATCCTTCGAATGTCAAAGATGCAGAGGAGATGATAAAGAAGAATAATGCAGACGTCACCTCCTTGAGGAAGCAACTGAAGCTCCCGCCCACAGAGGACTCGCAGGCGAAGGAGATAGCAGAGAAAGAAGGCAAGAAGGATGAAATGCTCAAGCTTCTCATGGAGCAGAATGCACAGCTCAAAGAAATGGAAGCTGAGATGGAGAAATTATTAAAAGAGAAAGAGAATATTAAGCCAATGAAAGTCATTCCATTGAGTTCCATTCTGATTTTAGGAGCAAGCATAGCAGCAGTGACAACAGCCTCATCCACAACTCCATTGACATCACAAGAAGGGACAACCGACCTCGCCAAATCCATGGAAAAGATGAACCTGAAGGAGATAGATATCAAAAGGCTTAAAAAGGAAGTTGAGAACCTCCAAGAACTCAAAAATTCCTTCCAGACCAGTCTCTCCAAGGAAAAGTAGGTAACAGAACAGCTCAAGCAGGAGTTACAACAGCTCCGAAAGAAAACAATGGCAGGGAAGACTTTCGCTGAGGTCAAAGAGAATGTATGGACAGATATCACAAAGTCCATAAATGAGATATGGTCCATGATCCAAATCATGTTTGAGCAGAATGAGTTGGTCCAGAGGAGAAAACAGGATATTGATAAGATCATAGTAGAATTGGGGGAGATGCCAACACAGGCAAATGATATCATCAAGTTCCTCAATTCTAAGACCAAAGAAGATCTAGAAGAGCTAAAGATCGAAGACAGAACAAAGACCATCCTTGAGGTCAAAAGAGTTTTGACCAAGAGAGGATTAATGATTCAACTGGAAGAAAAGGTTCAGATCATGGAACAGGGGGTACAAAGGTTCTTCAATAAGATTGAGGCTCTCCAAAAGAAGGGACTACCTGGTCTGAAGGTTATTAATGATAAACTGATGACACTTCCGGATTACAAGAAGAGATTGGCTGAGGTGTCTAAGGATATTTCAAAGTTTGCTGGCATACAAGGGAGCATTATCGACAAAGAATTCATATATGCCCTTCAGTGGGACATTAGTATCCAGCATGAGATTCAATACATATTCCTCACCAAGCCTACATTCACCAAGTATACTAAAATGGACAAAGTGTATCGAAGACTACTCAAAGTCACTGTGCCTAGTCATCTTAGATGGGAGGAACTCTATGATCTGCTCGATTAGCAGATGAGTTGTCCAGGTCCAGTCACCTGTCCAGTCAAACAAGGTCGTGTAAAGGCTTCATCAACGGTCTACCTAGAAATCAGTGTGCAGTTTCACCAAGTCATCAAGCAGTTCCGAGATTTAGGAGATTTGTTAAATTAGTTAGGCTAAAAATAGAAGTAGCACCTCCTCATCATTTATGACAGGAATTTTTGTAATTTAAGTTATAAATACTTCACCTTTCGAAATATTGAGGTTTGTTGATCTTCACACCCTAACACTATCAGACTGTAACATTTTTTAAGAGATCTGCCATTAATAAAAGGGAGGCACTTTTACAGGATTCTTGCGTGTATTCACTGGTGATGTTTATTCTCTAAGTTGAATGTTGTTCTTTCTTTTTTATCATATTGTTTTCTGAAACTAATCTTTAAGAGTAATGAATGTTGCAGGATTTATCTTGGATACCCTGTTTCCGACTCGAAAGAGTTTAGTGTTTATCTTCTGGTGTTTTCAATTAAGAAATTCTTAACTGCTTCTTAGTTTAATTTATCTTTCTCATATTTTCTTCCGCCCATCATTTAAGCTACTAAAAGATCCAGTGAGTATATTATCTCGCCCTGTAGAAGTCTTCTTTCGCGTTTTTGGTTTGTATCTGGTATTTATTAAAACATAGACCCCATAGCCCAATGGATGTGTAGAATGTCTCAACCAATTCATAAAACACTTTTACAACAAAAACAACTTATTTATTTACCTAGCCTAATATCTAAAATTGGAAACATAGTTAAATCACATAGAGAGATCCCTCTCTGAAGCTGGAAGGGCTAGATCTCAACTTTAAAAGTGGTTGGATAAAGTTACCTTTGTAGATTTCTACTGTTTCAACCTCTAGGAAATTTACCAAGTGCTAACAGCAGGGAACTGAGTTTCACAAGAGATAATTTTCCAAGGTGGTCCCACAATCCAAACCAAGGTTTCCTCAAGGGATTACGTGTTAGCATCAAGAGAATTGCGAGGTGGAAAGAGGGTTACTCCAAATTGTCGATGCATGCCCTAGAAAATTTGAAAGGCATGAAATGATGTGAAAGATTAGGGTTCAAACATTGAAACTCTAAATAGATGAAGTAGTTGTGGATCGTCGATCCATAGGAGGACATGCATCAACTGATCGTTTGATCTAGTTGAAAGCACTCCGGAAAAGAGCGAACAAGGAGAAGTTGAGATTTGAAAATCCTGAATCCCGGAGAGCCCGAGACACAAAGTAAACATCGAATGTCGGATCATCCAAAGAATATCCTGATCATTGATCGCCAAAAGGTTACATGGAGCAAATCCATGAACTCTAGGTGAAGACCCGGAGTGAATCTTGGTCATCCGATCCATGAGGAAACATGGAGAAAAATTGGCTAGCTTGAGAATTCAGAGTTCAGGAGAATTGGAAGTGTGCTAGATTGAAAACTCCTGAAGCCCCAAAGCCTGAAGAGTCAAAGTGATGAGGCACGATGATGTCACCTATATGTGATGTGGATCCTGGAATCCTCGAAGTGATGTGTCTTACAAACATTACCTGGGATGACATGTACACATGGGATCTGTGCCATGTGTCAGTAAGATTTGAGCTTTTGGAATATTGAAAATTTGATTAGAATGTGACACATGTGACCCACCTGATTGGGCCACATGTCTGCTTCCAACATTTTTCCACGTGGTGATAGATTTTGTAGTCTAGAAGACTCAACACTCCAAAAGGAAAAGATGTGACAGGTTTTGTTGGGTCAAAAACTACCGAAGGGTCAAAGGCCAGGCTATATATTGACTATCGATTCTAGAAGACACGCGTCGAAGGATCGTCGACTTTGGGTGAAAGAACTCTAGGAGAAAGTGTAGGAGGGAATTTTTAAATTTTTGAAGCCCAAAGAGCTGAAACGATTCACAATCATTGATCTTTGGGAGGACACCCGTCGGTAGATCATGAACTTCAGGTAAAATAATTCCGAGAGGAGGCAAGTGAGTAAAGTTGAGACTTATGAAGCATGGAGTCTCGAATTGGATCTCGATCGTTGATCGTGAAAGAGGATGAGGACCATTGATCTGGTTCTAGATTAAAGTCCTGAAGTCCCGAAGCTCTGGACAAGCACTTTTTCAACTAAGAATAGGGTCATGGCCTTCATAATATGTAGATTGAGAGATAAGGAAATTTGGGCTAAGGGTAGAATTGGTTTTCCTCAAGACAGAAAAGTGCCAAGGAAGGATTTAGCCATGGTTTCTAGTCATGGTCACCTAGGAGGTGGTTTGAAGGAAGTGCCTGTGCAGGGTGAAAATCTGTGTCATCCAAGGATAATAGGAGATTGTTATTTTCAGAGAATGGGGATATGATCTCCATAAACAAAAAAAGAGACCTATAGCATGGTTTAGTAATTCTTTTATCATATGTGTAATTTTGACAAAATGACCACTTGCAAATTTTGCAGAATTAAGGGGCTTAATAGCATCAGCTCAGGATGCATATTGAGGAAATGGAAGAAGGCGAGGGAGCCTCTAGTCATGAAAAGGAGGTTGAATTCCATAATACTAGAGGTGGTAATGTAGAGACAGAGTCCAATGGACGCAAGGGAAAACAAGAGTAGGAAACGTTAATAGAAATGGTAACAATCCTGAAGATGGAAGTGCAGAGATACAAAGCATACAATGAGACACTAATGAGAGAGAAAATTCATATAAATTCTCAAGTGTTGCACAACTTAAATCAGTTGTAGACGCAAATGAAGAAGGGATAAAACTCAAGACAAGAGGAAGAAGGCAAGTGTCATGAAAGAAGAGATTCTCATGGAAGAGCTGGTTATTTCAAAAGTGATAGAAGATCTCATGGACACCACTCACCTGCTTACTCAGGAAGAAATTTTTATGCATCAAATGATCCCATAAGAAGTCTAGACGTGTCTCCTATCAGACACTGGAGAAGGAAACAAGAGGTATATTGTTTGGAAGGAGAGCTAAGGAATCTCAAGACACCTTCCGTTGAGGGTGAAAGAGAAAGAGAAAATGATGCCAAAGCATGGTTTCTTGGGATCCAAAGATATTTTCAATTGCATAACTATTCATAAATCTTGGAAGCCAAGATTGCCACCTACCACTTACAAGAAAAAATTGCAATATGGTGGGACAAAATAAAGGAAGTGGAACCTGTTAATGAAAGTAGGATCACCTAGAAGCAGTTCAATAAGTACTTCTAGAAGGAGTACCTCTCAGATCATTTCTATGACAAGAAAATGAAATAATTCTTTGAACTCAGGTTGGGAAGCATGACTATGGTAGAATATGAGAATAAGTTCTTGGGATTGTTAAAGTATGTCAGGTTCATTGGTGATGTGAAAGTGAAAGTACAGAGATTTCTAAGTGGATTGCAAACCTTTTATAAGGAAAATATCAAGTATGATGAACCCAAGACCTTGAATGAAGCTATCAAAAAGGCTAAATACCCATATGATCAAGGCCAGGGAAGAGAATCACTGTAGAAATTTTGGAAGGAAAAGAAGAATGCGAATTATGATCACATGAGGAAAGGATTCAAACTTCCCTTCAGTAGGAATGAGACTAATAGAAATAACCAAGATCAGTATGATAAGGGGGATTCCATGAAGGAATATTCCTTGGGAAAAAGGGGAAGACCACCAATCCAATTTTGGGGATGCAAGGAAGATCACATGTACAAGGATTTCCCACAAAGAAAGGACATAATGAAGATTGTGAACAACATCCAAGAGGATACAGCAGTCAGAGATATGGGAAGAATCTATGCAACTTAAAATTATCGACAAGAAGAGTACCCGTCCAATATGATCAATGTGGAAGACAAGATCATAAATCAGCCTACTGCTATTTTGATTGATTCAGGAGAAAGTCATTGTTACATTGATCATAAGATAGTGGATAGATTACATTTGGAGAAAAGTGAACTTTGAAAATCAATTTTGGTTTAGTTAGCCACTAGAACCAAAAGAAGAATCCATGATATGGTAAGAAGTTGTTCCATAAGTCTTAATGGGGTGAATACTAGCACTGATCTAAATACCATACCATTGGGGTCTTATGGTGTTCTGATTGAGATGGATTGGTTAGAAAAGCATCATGTTGTCCTAGATTGTCATAAGAAGACATTTACATGTCTTGATGGAAATGGAAAATACATCACTATGAAAGGAGTTCCAAGACCCATCTCTATAAGGGAGATTTCATCCCTACAACTGAAAATATGTTTTAGAAAAGTATGTCAATTTTATGCAACTCATGTGGTGCATCTAGTTCATACAAAGGTGCCAAGCCTTGAATATTTCTCGATGTTACAAGAATTTGAAGATGTATTCCAAGAAATACCCAAATTCCCACCAAGGAGGGAGATATATTTCTCAATTGATTTAGTGTTAGGATCTTCCCCGGTGTCAAAAACACCTTACAGAATGAGCACACCAAAGTTAAAAAGAATTACAATTGCAGTTGGAAAATTTGTTGAAGAAACGATGCATACATCCAAGTGTTTCACCTTGGGAAACACCAATACTTTTTGTCAAAAAGAAGGATGGAACCTTGAGGCTGTGTATTGACTTCTGACAGTGGAATAAGTACACTATAAAGAAGAAGTATCCGCTACCCCAAATTGATGACCTTTTGATCAGCTAAGAGGAGAAAAGATATTTTCAAAGATTGACTTGAGGGCAGGATACCATCAGGTAAGAATCAAGGAATAAGAAAATCATAAGACAACCTTTAGGACCAGGTATGGGCATTATGAATTTGTATTGGTGTCGTTTGGACTGACCAATGGACTAGTTGTCTTCATGTGCTTAATGAATGGCATATTCAAAAATTATTTGGACAAATTTGCCATAGTATTCCTGGATGACATACTTATCTATTACAAGTCATAAGAGGAGCATGAACATCACCTGAGATTGGTATTGCAAGTACTAAGAGAAAATCAATTGTATGCCAAGCTGAGTAAGTGTTCTTTTTATCAAAAGAAGATCCATTACTTGGATCACATTATTTTAGAAAAGGGCATAACAATAGATCCAGAGAAGATCGAATCCATTAGAGGATGGGCATCACCCAGAAATGTGTCAGACATCAAATATTTTATGGGATTAGCTGGCTAATACCAAAGTTTCATAGTTGGTTTCTATAATATTTCTCATCCCATCACTTCTTTGCGAAAGAAGGGAACTAAATTTGAATGGACACTGAAGTGTGGAAAGAATTTTAATCTATTGAAGGAATTACTTACTAGTGTGCATGTGTTAAAGATTGTTGACCCAAATGAAAGTTTTGTGGTATGTACAGACGCTTGTAAGGAAGGACTTGGGGGAGTCCACATGCAAAATGGACATGTCATTTGATATGATTCCAGAATGTTGGGTATGTTTTATATTCTTTCCATGTGTGTGTGTGGGCACGTCAGATTCGACAACTGTGTCTGATGATTCCTCTAGTAGTGTTCTTTGTGTTGTGTGTGTAGGGCACTTCCTATGGGGGTCTCATGGGATGCAAGGTATTCCCCACCCTAGTTATGTGCAGCGTTCGACACCAGGTGGTAGCCCAGGGTAGTGCCCCAAATTTTTTCTTTTGGGCGTTTTTTGCTATTTTTAGCGGATTTTTCTATTTTTTAGCAGTTTTCTAAATTAATTCCGGATTAAGGGATTAGGGTTTTGGTATTTACAGAATACCTGAAAAAATTCTATATATTGTATGGTGAATGGTGAAATTCGATATAATGAATATAAGAAAGGTTTTCCTCGGTTAAGGGTTTCTGATATAAATCTATGTGTACTATGAGCCATTGATTAAATTGTGTTTTGCTTAAGAATCTATATGCATTGATTTACTTAATAGATTTAAAACTTACACAGAAAGCTTAAGGAACATGAGAGGAACTATGTTATGCACAACTTGGAACTCGCTGCCATTGTTCATGCCTTGAGGATGTGGAGGCATTATCTCATGGGGAAGAAATTTGAATTAAGGACATACCACATTGGTCTGAAGTATCTTTTTAAACAACCTTCCTTGAATGCCAAGAAAACAAGATGGATGGAATTTTTAAGTGAATATGAATTGGATATAAAGCATATCAAGGGAAAGGATAATAAAGTTGCCAATGAACTTAGTAGAAGAGTCCATCCCATGCATGCAACTACTATCATTATGCATTAGTCTGACTTGAAGAGAAGAATTTTAGACGGTCTTGTTACACATCGACATTACCTACAGGTAAAGGAAAACTTACAACAAGGAAATGTAGAACATAAAATAGAGGAGTACAAGGTAAAGGGAGATGAATTACTCTTGCATAAGAATAGAATATATGTTCCTAGTTCTGGGAAACTGAGGAATTCGGTACTGAAGGAAATGCATGATGTTCCTTATATAGGACATCCCCGTTACCAGAAAACAATTACAACAATAAGAAGCTAGTTATTTTGGTTGGGAATGAAGAAGGATGTTGTTGATTACATCACTCGATGTATGGAATGTTAGAAGGTGAAGGTTGAGCATAGGCACCCAACGGGTTTGCTGCAACCATTTCCAATTCCAGAGAATAAATGGGAAGTGGTCACCATGGATTTCATCAAAAGATTACACAGAACAAATAAGAAACATTATTCAATCATGGTGGTGGTTGAAAAATTAACAAAGGCTGCTCATTTTTTTCCTATGAAGACAACGCATACAACAACTAATATTGCATAAATTTTCATGAAGGAAATTTCTAAGTTACATGGGATACCTAGGACAATTGTCTCAAACAAAGATATGAAGTTTACCTCCAATTTATGGAGGGTTTAAAGGATTTGGCACAAATATAAACTTTAGCACATCATATCATCCCCAGAGAGATGGGAAAACAGAGAGAGTCAATCGAATAATTGAATACATGTTGAGAATGTATGTGATGGATAAGCCATCTAAGTGGGAAGATTACTTACACTTGGTTGAGTTTTCATATAACAATGGGTATCACACTTCATTGATAATGAGCCCATTTGAAGCCTTGTATGGTAGGAAATGAAATACTCCAATGAGCTGGGAAAAACCAACAGAGAAAGTGGTACTTGGGCCAGAGTTGCTCAAGGACATGGAAGACCAGGTGTCTAAGATCAAGAAGAACTTAGAGGAAACTCAGGATAAACAAAATTTTTATGCAGACAAGAACATGATAGATAGATAATTTAAAGTAAGGGAGCTGATACGTTTGGAAGTGCCTAAGAAAAACTCTTTGAAATTGGGTAGTTGTACAAAGTTGGCAGCCACATTCTGTGGTCCATTTGAAATATTGGACAGAATAGGGCCAATTGCAGACATGTTTGTATTGCCTGCTTCCATGAATGTGCATAATGTATTTCATGTATCTTTACTAAAGAAATATGTGCATGATCCTAACCATGTTATTGATTGGCATATGATTCAGGTAGATATGGAGGGAGACTTTCAGGTTCATCCAGTGTCGGTATTGGACAAAAAATTCAAAATTGTCCGAAATCGAGTTATAGAACTGGTAAAATTTTAGTGGACCTACTACGCTATTGAAGATGCTACCTAGGAGCATGAAGATTCCATGTGGGTAGAGTACCCACATCGTTTTGAGTAAATTAGAGATTTTGATCTCTATTTTGTATATGCACTCAAGACAGTGCCAAAATAAGGAGCAGGGGATGTAACACCCCAGGTTTCGAACCCCATTTTAAATAATGTATTTTTACAATGCTGAGAGGCCTGAGTGCCCAAACAATTATTAAAGGGCCAGTATGCCCCAGAAATGTAATTTTTTTATCATTACTAATAATAAACACAGCGTTGGGTGCTAGATGGTCAAGAACTAGAGTTATAGAGGGATATGATTCTGCAAGAGAGGGAGATTGAGGGACTAAGTGTTTATTTTCTATTTTTTTAATTACCCTTTTTGTCTAAGGGAGGGGATCGATAATGTGAGACTCTTGGGGAAGGCTAGGAGTTTCTTATTTCCCCACGAGGTTATTTAAACTGGCCTCTAGTCTGATGCAGGGTTTCGACCAGTGACTTGTTCATTGATTTCTTTTTCACTTATTCATTTTTCACTCACGCACTCCCATGCACACACTCCCATGCACCCCCTGAACCATTCATTGACTCACCCTCACCAGCATCTTGGCTTGGAAAAGGAAACAGAGTTGTTAAAGAATTAGCCACGGGAGAGTTGGTTGTAGTGGTCACTGGTGTGATCCAGCTGGACCTAGGGCCTGCATGTTTGAAATGCATTGGCATGTGACCTAGTTTTCTCACAATTGCAAGTCTTGAGAGTCCCAAAAATGGGATTCTGGACCAGCTATGTTGGAGGCCCTGAAAATAAAGTAGAAGGACTGCCTGAGGGACTGTGTGGAAGGGAAGGGTGGAGGTCCGGTCTCTTGGGGAAGTACAGGCTAGGTAGAAGAGAGATGGGTACTTGGATTGTTGTGGGTGTCGGGAAACCTATGAGAGATTGAGAGTTGACTGGTTTGGGAACCCAATTACTCTCTGGAACCATCCTTATGGAACATAAACCTGTCTCGGGGATGACACTACCTGCTTGCTGGATATTGCTATGCATGTCATTAAATCTATTACCTTATGCATCCTTAATATATAAATAAGGTATCAACATGAAAAAGAAGTTTGAGGGTGGGCTTTCATGTAGCATACCCCATCTTGTGGCTGGCCGGGTATGTTACAATCAAATTGGTTCATCAAACCATATATAAAAAATAAGAAAATACCCAAGTGAAGTATAAGGCTAGGTATGCCAAGCATTAGGTTGATAATTACTTACAAGTTGGTGATCAATTTTGGCTATAAATTAGCGCAAAATGCCTTAAAGGTGAAGATACAAAGCTCAAGCTAATACGGTATGGTACATTAAAATTTTTGGAAAAAGATGGTGAAAATGCTTTTTGGTTCAAGTTACCTCCATATATGTAGATGTATTCCATGCTTAATGTTGAAAATTTGAAACTATATGAGCTTCCTATGATCATGGATCAAGGTGAGAATGTTCAATCTCCTTACGATCATGATTTTTCTTCTAAATATATTGATGAGTTGTAGGAGATGTTATTCTTGACAAGAGGGTGATGAATTCATGGAGATATGATGTGAAATATCTTCACGTGGGTCTAAAAGGAATGCATAAAAGTAAATCATGATGGATGGAAACTAGAAAAGTGAGGGAGTTGTACCCTCACTTATTTTCTGAATGAAACCATATTTTTGGTGGTCCAAAATATTCTTAGTGGGGAGGATTGATATAGGAGTATACCCAAAACCAATACGATAAAATATTGCAAAGGATTCACATCCAAGTTTTGAAATCTATGTTAAACCTTTCAATGCAAGATGTGGTGCCATTCCCTAATTTCTTGGAGCATTGGTGATCAAGTTGAGAAAAATAAAGAAGCTATGGATCCTAATTTATGCATATTGTTTGATTTGGTATTGGTAGCACACGACTCCATCAAGAAAGAGAAAATGGAAGAATATTTTATTGGAAGGAGGGTTTGGTTTTTATGACATAATTAACATACTGTGATTGAAGCATTCCCATGTTGAGTTCCTGTATGTATGAAAAATTGCACAATTGTTGATCTATGAAGATCCACCAATGGCCAATCCCTTCATCTTAATGAAGATACAGGTTGCATTATTCATGCATAAAGAAAAGGAATAGATTCTATGTTCAAATCCCACACCCATCATGGGAAGGGACCTACACAGTTCAAAATATTTGACTATGGTGAGAACAATGGCTACATCATAGATGTCATACATAACCCTAACCATGATACTCCCCTCTGCAAGCTAACCTTCATAAACACACTCTATTACAAGCAATTAAATACTCAATTGGATGCATAAGAAGGGGTATGTGTTTATAGTAGAAGAAGTAGAAGGATGCAAAAAAGGGTTGGTAAATGTTCTTAACATAAATGCATTCATATTGGATGCAATAGTGTAAATATCTTACTCTGGTCATCTTTGTTTGCAATCTTTACAACTGATGACTTTCTCCTAATGACACAATTTAGCTATGGGATTGATATTTTTGGTCCTTAGTGCCAAGATCTTCATCTTGGAAGTGTTTCAAGATTTGGATGCTTGCTTTCTTGGTGAGTGGAATATGAAATGCAGAGCGTATGCTTCTAGCACTAGACAACAAAATCCCTCAATTCATATTTGGAGGATAAGTCCCTTTATTGGGAGAATAGATTGAAGGGCATTATTTGGTGTAAAGAGGAGTAATGATGTATTTTTCATCCTTTTGAATGGATTTATTTTTCATTTAAATTGGAAATGGAGACGTAGTTCATATGGGTGAACTCCATTATTAATTTGTTGAGTATTTCTTGTGTTATTTCTGTTCTTGTTTTAAATTTTCAGTTTTTAAATCCCAATTAAACCAATTTTTAATGAAAATTATGAAAAAATTGAAAATCTTTGTATAAGAATTTGAATTAGTACAATGAATCATTTATCCCTAGTTTCAGATCACTCTTAGTCTCACATGGCCCTATGTCCCTAAAATAGAATAGAAAACAAATATCATTGATAATGGGCCTACTCATTGTTATCGTATATTTTGACACCTCCATGTCCTAGATTCCTAATTGGACACCATGCTCTCCTCTTGCTAAGTTTTCTCACTATGAAAACCTTCTAAACTACCTCCTTGGAAATGCACGTGCTCTTCCTACTCACAAAGGAGCATGCACCTCAAAAAGTGGATAAAAAATTCTAAAACTCACAAAAAAAGACACACTTATGAGTGGTTTTATAGGGAAACTGCTTATATCACTCTCTGAAACCCTTTCCAATCTACCTTAAACAACGTAAATTAGTATAAAACAAGGCCTAAATTGAAGGAAAGACTAAGCACTAATGCAATAGTAGAGCTATCATTTTGATTTGTTGCCAATCATAGGTGGATGATTCCCTTGCTTTTTTATGATCTTCATCCCTTAAGAATTCCTTTCTTGGTCGATGATTCCCTTGCATTTTTATGACCTCCATCCCTTAAGAATTCCTTTCTTTCTGAGTGTTTCCCTTTTTCATGCATTTGAGGCCTAAACACCCTCAATTTTCCTCATCCTATTGGATGGAGAATAGTTGAAGTCTTGACGTAGTCTTAAGTGGCCTAGGGATGAAGAAATCTTGATGACAGTTACAGAAGGTGCCGACAAAAAATTAGGTAAAACTTTGTATATTGTTGCTTACTTTAATTGAAAAGGAATATCTCTCTTATTTACTTACCCCAATTTTAGTGTTTGTTTTCATTAATTGATCTCCTTTTGTATTTGGTTGTGGAACTCACTCTCCCAATTCGTTAGTTAGGATTAGTTATTTCAATTTATTTTTCATTCTTATCCATTTATTTAAACAAGGTACTTATCTTCTTGTGCCCATGTTTGTAAATTTTTTTTGGAGCAAGGCAAGTGGAGCAAGATCATTGCTTGATATTTCATCTCCAAAAAACCATTAGGATGAGGTAGGTCCTCCTTGTAACCAAAATTTAGTTATGAAAGTTAATTCTAGACTAATATTTGATAAACAAGTGCATTATTCTTTGAATTTTATATGTTATAGTCCACTTTGGATATAGGACAACTTTTTCCCACAACACTTAGTCTCACAACACCTAATTTCATACATTTCATCCTTTTACACCATATTTTAATAGGTTGTGCATGTACCTTGAATAATTCCTCCTAGTGAACATATTGTTGTGTTTCTAAAATTCCATTACAACTAATGTGTCATGAGAGGAAAGTGATATGTTGTAAGAACAGGAGTAGAAAGATAAAACAATTCTTTATAAATCTTGTTTTTACTTTAAACTAAATCTCTTAAAGAAAATAAGAGTTTTAAGTGTTTGAAATTGAAGAAACAATCAATTTTTCACTTTTCAATGTAATGTTTAATGGAATAATTTTAATAAAAAATGGTTTTAGAAACATAACATTTAAATGACTCATTTTATACAAAATTCCTTTTAGAAACATAACATTTAAATGACTCATTTTATTGAAAAAAATGTCTTTTTGACAAAGATTCCTTGTTCATGTCCAATAAATGAAAATAAACCTGTAAATCCATAACTTCTAATTAGAATTTTAAGTGTTTGAAATTGAAACATAATTTTTTTTACTTTTCAATGCAATGTTTAATGAAATCACTTTATTCAAAAATCCTTTTAGAAACATAATGTTTAAAGGAATCATTTTGTTTAAAAATTCTTCTTTTTAACCATTTTCTTTGTTCATACCAAAAACTATTTTCTTTGTTCGTACCAAAAAATTGTAGAACCATAATTTTGAAAAAATATCTATTTTTGATACACTTTTGAAATGATGGTGTAGGTTTAACACTCTTATTTCCAATACCATTCTTTGCATAAGTAATTTTAAATCATGCACTTATTTAGATCAAAGTACTCCTTATCCCTAGACAAATTTGTTAACATGGAAAATTTTGGATGACATAAGATTGTTCTCGAGAATATTTAATGTTTAGTGTTATTAATAGGTCTCCATTAAAGATATGCCATGATGTTTGAGATCAATTTTTATTTGTAAAAAATTAATTATGAAGTATATAATAGCATCATGTTTCTACATAATTAGAATATCAAAACCTTTCTAGAGTCAATTGTAATATTTAATAAATATTTAATATTCTTCATCACATTTAATAATTATTTTGTATTATTTATCACATTAGTTGTTATTTTATATTTTATTACCATTATTTAATTTTGTATTGATATAAACATTGTTATAATTTCGTGTATATTTATGTAGTTCAATTTGTGTAAATCTTTGGGAGGAGGGGAGGTCCCTTGTCCCACAAACAAAGGGGTCTTATTCATGGATTTCGTATCTGGCTTTATTTTTTTTATGGCTATTAAAAATAAGACATTATTTCATACCATTATTTAAAAAAAAAATGAAAAGATTTTCCTTGATATTCAATTAAATCAAAGGAAACTTTCCATTACATATAATGAAAGAAGGCTTAAACCCATTACAACAATGTACTTATTCATGTCATTTTAACAGAATTGTATAGAAATAGGAAGAATAACAATCATTCATCTCAATTATCCAAACTATATCCAATTAACACATTATTTCATACCATTAAAAAGACTAAATATTAAAAAAATCATATATCTCAACAATCCAAACTATAACCAATTAATACATTATTTCATACCATTAAAAAAAACTGAAATATTAAAAAAAAAAACTGAAATATTAAAAAGACTCAAATGAAATGAAAGGTTAAGTTTTTGAAATTTAATTTCAAAGATTCTTAACTCTATTATAAAGATTTTATATATCATAATTATAATGGCTAGAGCGTAGCTACCTCCAATTGTTGTGCATGTCAACTATAACAGTTGGGTGTTTTCAAGACAATGACGTGTGGCCTGGAATATTTTATTTAGTGACATATATCGTAATCATAACAATAACATGTCCAATCACAAAAACCGTTTTTGATGTTGATGATTTAAGTGGGTGTTCGATGAACGCTAAAAAGAATTCGACCTTTTGTGAGTTAATGTGTTATCTTAGAATGTTATATAATTATAACAACAATGGAAACTGGGAGATTCCGGGGTAGTTGAATAGAGCAGGTTTCAAAGGATGATCCAAATGGCTAGAAAAATATTTGAAGCCGTTGATGAGGAATTGAATGTTGGTTGAAAAATCTATCATGCTAATAGATAAAATTCTGATTTGGTTGATGAGGAATTGAATGTTGGTTGAAAAATCTATCATGCTAATTGAATGTTGGTTGAAAAAGCTATCACGGTAATCGATAAATTTTGATTTGGAGCTGTTGGTTAAAAAAGTTATCACGGTAATCGATGTCGTTGGTTAAAAAAGCTATCACGGTAATCGATAAAATTATGATTTGGAGCCGTTGGTTAAAAAAGCTATCACGGTAATCAATAAAATTTTGGAGCCGTTGGAGCCGTTGTTGGTTAAAAAAGCTATCACGATAATCGACAAAATTTTGATTTGGAACCGTTGATGAGGAGTTGTTCATTGAAAAAGCTATCACGTTAATCTATATAATTCTGTTTCATCTCTAATTGATGAGGAATTGACTGTTCTTTTGTCGAATTCTTCTCTTCATTCATGTAGCAGTCACTCAGGTTAATGTGTTTTCTTGTGTATGGATTTTGGCCACATTTTCTTGTTTTTTTTATGGATTTTGGCCACTGTTGTTTTTTTTGTGTGTATAGATTTTGGCCAAGTTTTGTTGTTTTGAATTGAATTTGGTTAAGTTTGGTTGAATTGAATTGTATAGTTAAGTTTGTTTGCTTCTGTGTCGATTTGCCAGTTAGTGTTTCTGTGTCAGTTTGCAAGTTAGCATTAACAGTGGATGAAGAAGAAATGAAGGAAAGACGCTCCACAAGCTTGCCACTGATTAATTTCTAATTTTCAATGGATCGATCAAGACATCCCACATTCCAAAAAAGTGAAGCAATGTTCAGCAGATATTAGTTTTCACAGGTAATTAAATCTCAAGGTAATGAAATCTTAATTTGGTGCTGGCTAGTGGAAATTCTGTTTATGGTTTCAAATGATCTTAATCGCCACACTTTTTTGTTGTCATTTCATTGAAACTCATCAATTGATATGCTTTAAATTATTCAATGAAGCATCTGGGTTTGGTTTGTATTATGAAATTCACATTAACCTGTGCTCCACAAAATTTTTACAAGGGTTTTGCTAATTTTTTCAATATGCATGTAAATGTTTTAATATCTTCATATTTTTTTTTTGTAATTTGAATCCCTTTCATCTAAAAATTACTCTTCGATTATCCTTTTGTTAGATTTTTCATCTAAACTTTTCAAACTATTGGCAGGATAGTTTTATGTTTAGAATATATTTTGAAAATGGATGTCCGATTACTTTTAAATTCAGTTAAAATGAGGATATAAGACAAGAAATTTTACATCAAGAATCTTTTGTTTTCCATTTGTTTCAACACATTAGGTTTTCTAGTTTTTTTTTATCTCTCTCGTATTTTAGAATTGG
>JZKD02S0326516.1:8563-19419 GCA_000966675.3 Picea glauca
GAGGACTTTCTGTATTGGTTTGAGTTATCTCTTGAACATTGTATAAGCCATTTATGATAAGGAAGTTTTTGCTGGGTTTTCTTCCCCTAGAGGGTTTCCCAGGATAAATGCTGTGGCTCTTGTGAATGTGTATTTCTCAGTGATCTTGTTCTTATTATGCTCTTATCTATTGAAATGAAAAGAACTATAATAATGGCATAAACACTAACACATCGGTGCATCATTGATGAAGGAGCATCCACATGCATAATGTCCAAATCTTTATGGAAGAAACTTGGTTCCCCCGAACTCATCCCATCTTCCATTACCTTAAGAGATTATGACGGACGACCATCATCTCCTGAAGGGATCTTCCAAAATGTCCCTATAGAAATCAGGGGCAAGACTATTCTCATCGACATTTAAGTTATCGACGCCCCACTCGATTACAACATCTTGTTCGGTCATAGCTACATGTACGCTATGAAGGTAGTTGCCTCTTCCATCTTTCGAACCATGATGTTCCCCCATAACGGGAACATCATTACCATTGACCAAGTTTCGCATTACGATCCTAACCCTTCTGCCAACATTGATAACATTCTTCCCCTTGTCCATGCTCATCCTAAAACGTACCCACTCATTGAAATGGGTCCCGGGATTTTCAAAGACCCATCATTGTTGGGAACTTACCATGGTGTGCCACCACTCCTTCATCCTTCCAATCAAGTATGCGTCGTATCATCCAATGGAACTGACATAAAGGATACCCTTCCTCCCAGGGAGGCTTCTATCATATTTGACGTCCCACTAGTCACAGAGCTCCCCCCTCATGAGCCTCCTGCGAACTCGTTGACTCCACTAGTTCATGATTTCACCTCTCCCCAAGGCCATATCCTAGTTTGGGAGACAGTTCCCCAAGCCATTACTCAAATCCATTTTTTCTACCCTCCACCTGGCGTACAAGCTTTCCAAGTAGCCATAACGCTTACCCTACCTAATATGGTGTTGGCAATTTCAGTTTGGTATTTACATCCACTAGAGATGGTACCTCAACCATCCATTCCCCCCGAAATGGAAGAAATCCCAATGATGATTCCCATACTCACTCCCACCATACGCCCCACACCCCCACTCACTAACCTCCCTGCCACAACTGTGGGTAGGAGAAAGAAGAAGGATCCCACAACTCCATTTCCCCTGCGCGTCCAACCTCCTTGCGCGCTATGTGAGAAATATGGACACCCAACCAACAAATTCCCATATTTACCTGAGTTACGTAACCTCATTCAACCCAGTCAAATACCATCACCACTCACCACTGTAACAAGTACCGCTGCTATCTCCCCGAACACAAGTAGCAAAGGACTGCAAACCAAATTCACTTGCACCATATATTCAGAATATGGCCATTATACACACCATTTCCCAGTGCTACCTCAGTTCCGACAGATGTTAGTCGCAGTATGCCAAAGCTTCTAGCAGGCACCCAGTCCAGTTACGTCATCCTCACCAAAATTCACTGACATCCACTATGTCATGACTTTAGTCAACGAATGCATGAGATTCCCTTGCTCTCTATGTGAATCCTTAGATCATTTTACATATCAATGTCCTATGATCATTGAATACAGGCAATGCCATATGGCCCTGATTCAAACCCCTGTGCCCCCTACAGAATTGATGGTTGACCTTACCTCACCACTTGAGATTCTTCATATCATTTATCCTGAACCCGAGGCACTCCCTATACCTCCGTGGTTCTTGGATGACTTATCCGAGGATTTACTCCTAAATCCCCCCAATTCTCCCGCTCATTTTCCTACAGAAAGTTTACATCCAACAACCACTGGTACTCCTCAGTACCTCGATATTTGGTTTATGTCGAGCAAATCATCGCAATCTCATTGCGTCATTCCCCCTGCTTCATCATCCCCAAAGGACAAACACATGGTGACAGTCACCGATATCACTCTTGTCGACCCCTTGTATTCCCGCCAATTTCACTGTGACGAGGACATACTCTAGGAACTAACCAACCCATGGGATGCGCTACACCACATAGCACTCTTCTTTTCACAGGAGACCTTCATGCCTCCTAACCAACATCCCATATACACAGTCGAAACCAAGGATTTTATCCCATCAGGGGATATCGACTGGTTCAACAACCCCATCCCTACCCTTGATGCTTTTGAATAAGGCAACATGGCCAACATTTCCTAGACCATCAAAATCGATATTTCCATCAAAAATAGAGTCATCGAGAAAATCACCATCGACGCCGCATGCACCCCTCAAGAAATCACCGCCTATACAACCCTCTTCCAAGAATATCGGGATATTTTTGCTTGGTCATACACATAGATGCCTGGCCTTGATCCCTCTATTGTTGAACATCACATCGACACCTAGCATGACATTACACCAGTTCGTCAAAAATAACGACCGCTACACCCATCCAAAGAAGAGACCATTAAAGACGAGATCGACAAATTACATGCAACTGGATTCATCTACCCCATCGCCTATACCTCATGGGTTTCCTACCCTGTACCCGTTAACAAAAAATAGGGCACTATCCACGTCTGCACGGAATTTTGTGATCTCAATCATGCCTGTCCCAAAGACAACTTTCCAACACCTTTCATCGACCAAATTATCGACGACTGTGCAGGCCACGAGGCCTTATCCTTCATGGATGGTTTCTCTGGTTATAATCAAATCCAAATCCACCTAGCCGATCAACACAAAACCACATTCACCACCCCTTGGGGTACATTTGCATATCGTGTCATGCCTTTTGGCCTAAAGAACACTGGCATAACTTTCCAATGGGCCATGACATACATTTTTCACGATCTAGCTCATATCATCCTCGCATACTTGGATGATATCACAGCTTGATCCAAAAAATGCACCCAACATTTTGATGATTTATGGATCGTCTTCCAACAATGTCGTCAGTACAACATCCGCTTGAACCCCGTCAAATGCGTATTCTGCATCACTGCTGGGCGCCTCCTTGGATACATCGTGTCCCAAAGTGGCATAACTATGGACCCCCTCAAAGTCCAAGCCACCACCGAACTTCCACCCCCCCAAAATTTACGCCAACTACAGAGCCTACAAGGAAAAGATAACTTTCTACGACGTTTTGTCCCAGACTATGCCACTCGAGCACACGGTTTACTTCACTTACTCTGCCACAACATCCCATTCCACTAAGATGAACATGCCCAAAAAGCATTCGACAATCTTAAAATGGTGCTCTCCAACGCCCCTTTAATTAGTGCACCCAACTACAATCGTGACTATATCCTCTACATATCAGCCTCAGCTGTCTCAGTAGCAGGAGTTCTCGTTCAACTCGGTGATGATGATCGTGAGCATGCAATTTACTACATTAGTAAAAACCTCTCAGTGCCACCCCTGAAGTATAAGAACGAAGAGAAACTATCCCTAGCAGTTGTCCTCGCAGTCCAGAAACTGCGTCATTACATTCTGCTTCGCACGACTAAAGTCGTAGCAGATTCCAACCCTATGAAATACTTGCTCAGTCGTCGGCAAATTCATGGCAAATTTGCTCGATGGATCGTTATCCTTTAGGAGTACGATCTCGAATTTTCAACACCCAAGAGAAAGAAATCCCTCATCCTCGCCGAACTTGTCACGACCTTCCCCTTCGACACTACCAGTGCCCCTGTTAATACCGACTTCCCCGATGAACATCTCTTTTATATCACTTCAAATGATCCTTGGTACGATGACCTCCTCGTCTACCTCCGAAACCAAGAGTTCGGTAACCACCTATCACGAGATGATCGCCATCGTATTCGCCACCAAGCCCCCAACTATCTTCTCATCGGAGATATCTTATATCGGCGAGGGGTCGACACCATACTTCGTCGATGCTTGACTATTGACGAGGCCGATAGAGTCTTGAATGACTGCCATAACGGCGCATGTGGGGGCCATCTTTCGGGAATGTCCACTACTTAGAAAATCATCCGAGCAGGTTATTTTTGGCCTACATTGTTTCACGATTGCATTCATGCCGTGAAGTGATGCGAGAAATGTCAACTTTATGCCAACAAAGCATGAGCACCACTTTCTCTTCTCCACCCAGTCATTATTGCAGGCCCCTTTTGTAAATGGGGCATCAACTTCATGACTTGTAATCCCCCATCCAGCAATGGACACAAATACATTGTTGTGTCAGTCGATTACTTCACAAAATGGGCTGAAGCCATGCCCACCTTCAACAACACCGCTGACACTGCGGTGCATTTTTTCTTTAATCACGTCATATCCTACTTCGGAGTACCACTCCAATTAGTTTCTGATCATGGGAAACATTTCGAGAATGAGATTTTTGTCTAACTCTCATCTCGTTTAGGATTCTCCCATGAGTTTGCCTCACCATATTACCCTCATTCTAACGAACAGGTCAAAGCAGTTAACAAGGTCCTTAAGACCATGTTGTAGTGCATGATTAACAAACATAAGACCAATTGGCATCATATGTTATTTTTCGCGCTATGGGCTTACCGAACGGCCATGAAAACAACCACTGGTTTCACACCATTTCATCTAGTCCATGGGGTTGAGGTCACTCTTCCCATCGAGTGCGAAATTCCCACCTTACGCACCACAATTGAGCTATTACCCGACACTGCTCCAGTGGAGCAGCGCTTGCTGAACTTATGGTCCCTGGATGAAGATCGTCTATCTTCATTACAGAACAATGAGGCAGCTAAAAAAAGGTCAAAGGCCACCTTTGATCGCCACGTCAATCTTCACTCGTTTCATGAAGGCAACCTCATCCTTTCTTACGATATCGCTCACGATACCCTCGATCATGGAAAATTTGAGTCACTATGGCACGACCCCTACATTATCCAACATTTCCTCACCAAAGGTGGATACATCCTGGCCTCTCCCGAAGGCCTCTCTCTCAAAGAGCCTGTCAATGGGTTATACTTAAAGAATTTTACGCCTAAGCGTAGCCATTCTACATTAGCTTATTTCTTTTATAGTGTTTTTAATCTTTTTTCCATCCCTCATGTCTAAACTATCATTTGTTTTATTGACAGATGCTTCCTCCACTAGCTTACCACATCGGTTACGTCGACGATGCCAGTTGGTGGACACAAAATCTTGCTTCGACAACTTGGGCCCTCTATACCCCCTCACATGAATTGCTCCACTCTAGCGACATATGTTTGGGTACAACAACCAATAACCAAGCCAAATACACTGCCGTCATTGGCCTCCTCGCCGATGCCCATGATCATCATATTCGTAACCTTAGCATCCTTCTTGACTCTCAACTAGTCATCCTCTAGCTCAACAATGTGTACCGTGTCCACGATCCTTACCTCTTTCTCAAATACCTGTACGTTAGACTTTTATCTCGACATTTTGATTTCATTACATTTACATATATTCTAAGACAATTGAATCAAATTACAGATAACTTAGGTAACATTATATTAGATTGGCATATATCACATCAAGATATCTCTACACACACATAAACCATCAAGAACCTGTCATAGCATATATAGATTAGACATCATCAACACATTAAAAAACACATGTAAACATCACAAAGACCCAAAACATGTATCCTCATATATATATAAATCGGTCACCTGTGCCATCAAAATGTTTACATACAAAACATCATATATACAAAATACAAAATAAAAAATGGGCTCACCATCCTATATACAAAATAAAACCATACATAGAGAAACACTCAAGTTGCCTCTAGCGCACCACCTCCTGCCCCTCCCTTAGGCGGTGGTGCCCCACCCACGACTAGTCCCTCCGGACCGGGAGGTAACTGTCCGGTCATCGAACACCTGCTACTGTTGCTCGCCGCACCATGACCCACCACATCAGGGGAAATCCCACACACTGCTCCAGGATGCCCTCATCCTGGATGCGCGACCACATGCCCTCAGGCACGCCCTGTAGCATTGCCTCCAGGTGGTGGCGAATATCCTCAAAATCTCCCTCGGCCTCCTCTGGAGGAGCATGCGATGGCCTGGCACCAGGGTCATCAAAACGACATCTCCTGGTTGCTCTCTCATCACCAGCTGGTATCGACTTGATGTCCTTGCGTCAACATCTCTCTCCTACTCGTGGCCCTCCCCGCGACGGTATCCCCGGCTCCTGGCGAGCCGACGCTCTCATCAGCTCAACCTCGCGCCCGCGAGGTCCCACATCTGCATATACAAACAACCAACCAATAGTATCAACATCTATACAAAATACATATGTAATGCTATCTCAAAAATCAACATATCAAAATCACAAACATACCTCGGTGATCAAACTCCTCCCTTAGATGTAACACCATGTCCGGATGACCCCGAAAATTCACACCATAGTATGGATGCTGCAGTATTACCTGCGACATCTTCCGCCACACCTGTGCTACCTCAACCGTGAAAAAATGGCCTCCCTCGCCACCACCATGGAGAACCAAAATCGTCGACCATTGCCTCAGTCACGGCTCTCGTGCACCAGGAGTGCCCAATAAAATCATAGGGCACAACATTGACACCCTCTCCAAAAACCAAGCCACCGCGATGGAACCAAAGGCAAAGTCCCATGAGTCTGTAGACCGACGTCTGTCCAGCTGCCCTACCATCCTAACATGCAACATCAACCCCCAGGCAAAATGCTCACCGACTAGTTCCCTCCCCATAACCCTCAGCTGACCACCATTGATCCGCTGAGTCGCGAGGGACCCATATACCCTCACAATCATCGCTGCTACACAACGATGAGATAAATCATCCATCGCCCCGATACTCACGACGGAGCCCGACATGTAGTTCTCCCTCAAACAGTACCTTCGGCCCAAGGTCACTAATGACACATCCACAGGTAACACCGGCTCCGCCGGTAGGGGCGTTCCCTTAAAAGAGAGCCCAGTCAGAAAATATATGTCCTTCACCACAGTGAAGGCGATTTGCTCTCCCTGCGCCATAAAGAAATGCAGATCCAGACTCCACATCTGGATCAGAAACTACAGGAGATACTCCTGTGCCCGTATCAACGGGCACTCAAATAATTTCAGCAGCCCACAGGTTGCCAAAGTTGCACGAACCCCCAACTCCTCAATATCCACAACATCCCTCAGCTGTGACCAGTCCCTCTCTCACCAATGGACTGGCATCGTGAAAATGATCGCCTGCAACCACATAATACAGTCCTAGGTCATCCATATTGACCATAAAACACATTAAAATCTCAAAAAAAAAAGAAGTTTTGCACCCGTCAGCCTTGCCCCCAAGGCACGACTGTTTAACCCACAGGCACGCACATACGCGCGCTTGTTCACCCCACAGGCGCACATGCTGGTGCGCCTATCCATCCCATAGGCACGCATGCGTGTGTGCTTGCCCATCCTATAGGGGCGCCTCCATGCGCCCTTGTCACGAACACAGGCGCGCATCACAGCGCGCATGTCCACTACACAGCCGCACACCCATGCGCAGTTGTGTAGCAAACAGGTGCGTATATCATGCGTGCCTTTGTCCCCCCCTAAGGGTGCACCCATGCACAACTATCCGGATAACAGGCGCACACCCATGCGCGCATATTTCTGGATCGCCCGCGCATTGGGGGGCCCACACCCATAAACTTCCCTGTACGGCCCTCCGTACAGGCCCTCCCATAAATTGAAAACCTACTTCTATGCAGGACGATAAGACCACTAACCTAAATCTCGATGGTCCTGAATTGGTTGCCTCATCCTCTCGGAATCTCCAAATCTCCTCTGAATACCTCTCTTCCAGTCACTCTAGAAGCAAGTATAAATGAGGTGGCAATGTGGGCCCTACAACTATATATAGGCCTTTCTGCCAAACTTCCAAACACCATTCCGGGAGCTCCAGGTGTCCGTTTTTCGATCCGTCTTCAGCCACGGGATCAACATCCCATTATCTACATCAAGAAAGTCCCTGAGCCAGTTTTTATCCTTAGCCCCTGGGGCGCCATTTTTTCATACCCCGTCCAGGTACGCATGCTCATGTTCAAAATTATCAAATAAATGCTTGTATGTTAGATTCTCTTCAGATATTGTTCACGTCGAGTATTTGGTTTTCATGTGTGCAGGTATTTGGTCATCATACATCAACACAACCCCTTCAGGTATATAATCAACACTGGCATGTAATCATTCCCTCTGAATCTCAATTGCATCTCCAATCACACCCTCTGACATTTGCCTCTAGGATCCCCATCTCCGGCTCTGCAGTACCGACACCTCCATTGCATCTTAGGTACTGTCACCCGGTAGCACTCTTCCCCACATGAGTTTTCCCATTCATAGCACTCTTTTTCACTTTGACACTCATGCTGTTTTTCAACCCTTTAGGGATGGGAGTCCTGATAGTCTTACATCATGTCGCGAATCATCCACATACTCCTTCTCCTCATTTTGCTAGCTTTCCCAATGGACTCCCAAATTATCTCTTTAAGGTTCTATTTTGACTGCACCTCCACAGTATCATGAACCCTCCATTTCATCCACAATCAGTTTGCCCCTCTGCAAATTTCCCTCCATTTCATCTACCTCATACAGAAACCCACCCATGGGGCCCCCACCTTCCACCAATTCTCCAAGCTAATTGCACCCTAACCGGCCCAACCATATTACATTGGGGCACCCGTTTCTGTATTTGTACACTCCTCCCAGATTATTCTTTATTTGTTTGGTAAATTGTAAAAAGTTTTTGTTTCCAGCATTTACATACCTTTTTGTCATCACCTTTGGCGACCTTCTTCCCTTTTTGGCAAACACAACCCATGTCGCCCTTGGTTGGGGCACTCCTTATAATCTACCCCTGTTGACATCGTCCATATACTTCGAGTATCCCACAGGCCACTTACCTCTGCCCTCTGATTTTGTTCACTTTGTCCTGCCTCTGGCACAACTTATCCCACGTCTTGTTGTCCCCCGACACTCAAACTAGTTGAACGGTTGTGGCCACTTATACTTCGCATATACCCCCAACCAAGGGAAGTCTTGAGTCTTCATCCATCTTGACTTTGACCATGTACCTCCTCCATTTCCTAACCTCACCTAGTAGATTTCACAAAGCCCTTTTCTTCTGGGAGTCACGTCCCCCTTTTCTCGACATCAACGCAGTTTTCTAGAAGGGCGACAGTATCTTGACTCTCATTACCTTTCCAATGAGAAGTCTCGGACGACACAGGGATAACCACAATTGCTCCCTGCTGTTGTTGACCCCCGTAACATTCGAATTCAACACTTTGTCATGTTATGGTGGGTCTTACTTTGCGATTATTGCAGTTATTTCTTATATTTGCTGAAGACCTATGAACTTGGCTGGGCTATCAATGCCTACAAAATCCGTGATATTTCTTACAGATGTCACTGCCTACTATTTAGAGTATGTTCCTCTGCAAAATTGTCTTTTGCCTTTATCACGACCGCCCCCGAGGGCACTGCAATTGTCTACATCAACAAACCATTCCTTTTTGAGTTACATGACACGAGCATGGGGCATGCCTGCCTCGTTTGTACACAGTTTATTTTTACACACATTATGGAAGGTTGGGTTCTACAGGTTCCCTTATCCCTCTAATGGGTAACTCTTGACACTCTCACTATCGCTCTATCTTACAAAGACACTCTCAATAGAAGAAACATTGATGAATTTTGGCTATACGTATGCTCCTAACCTCATCCATCAGGGGGCATCTGTTATCACTGAAATTTCGTCCACAAATGGTTACAAGAATCCAGCATCGTCAAACAGTTATGAGGTCACCCATGGACCAAAATTACCACAAAAGAATTTCCAAAAGGTCCAAAACTATAAAACCCGTGATAAAATTAAAGTGCGCTATGAATACACAGGGCACACATGCACATGCGCAAAACATAAACGCAAGAAAAGCGCACATGCGCCCGATGTGCGACTGTGGTCGCTAAAAGCCGCGTACATCTGAGAATGACGAATTTATGAGATTGGTCAGCCTCCCACCCACTTCTGGTTCAACTTCCAAGTTGATTTGACACCCAAATCTTGACTGGATCCGACTGGGTGGCTAGTCAAAGAGCTAAAAATGCCCTAATTAGCCTCTTTTCACACTACAAGTTGGTTGCATAATACCTTAAAGAGGTGCTATAAAACAAGGCCATGGGTGCACTTCATTTTCAAGGAATTCAATAGCAAAGTTATGCTGCTGCTATTCTGTTGAGGAATCCTCTATTCTCATCAAGAGTATATTAGCACCATTACATTGGACAATCCATCTCACCTCTTGAGTGGATTAGTTTGGAATTATTTCACCATTTTCATTCAAAGTTGTAAGAAGAGCTTATTTGTGGGGGTCCAAGAGCCCTCCCTTGGAGGAAGAAGGGACTCACAGTCCTCTTTCTTCTTGGTGTTTTCTTTCACTAATATAATCCTTGCCATTGGTGACATGAGTCTTATTGTCTTTTTGTTCTTATGTCCTTATGCTCAATAGTTTAGTTGTTCTTTTATTTCTTAGTTTAATTCTTAGTTGTTCTTTTATATTTCTTTCTCTAACCCTTTTCCTTTACAACTATCCTGCTTAGTTTACCCAACTAATCTTGTAAGCACCTCTGTTTTTCTCACTTAGGTGACGAAAGAGGCGCAACAATTATGGTTCAGTAATAGGTCATGCCACACATGTTTACAATCTTAGATCTTACTCTCTCCAATAGGCTCCCCGATCCCTTTGAGGATGACTAGATTGCACTAGGCTCCTCATCCTGTGATCTAACCCTCGGGATCGAGTCGCTTACTACTTCCCTAGCTCACCAACTACTAACTCGTATAGTTCTTACAAATCTCCCTTCC
>JZKD02S0326549.1:0-19419 GCA_000966675.3 Picea glauca
TAGCATTTATTTCTCTTCTGCATACTTTTTATATCTGGATTATTACATGGGATAGACATTTTCTTTGCAGTGAGAACCTTGTGCTAGTGTATGCTTGAGCCATGACCGTATTATTGTGTTATAACACAACATACATGTACCTATGTTGTGGTACTAATAGATATGATTGACCTCCTATGATGAAGTATGGCTATCGAGATATACATTTTTTGGATTGGGAGTGCAGAAGACAGATCTAGCAACTGGGGTGCTACTTCAACTTGGGATCGAGTAGGATTTCCAAACAAATAGGAAAGAAGATATATATAGCACCCAGTCATATATCATAGCCAATGATGCAAGATATGAAGTAGGGTGGATTTTCGAAGGATCTTGTAGGACTTCATCAGAGACATGGTGTAGGAAGAAGCAATGAGGCTCCATCACTTATCCACAGATGAGAAGATAATCGAGATTTGCACTAAGCCTTTGTCTGGGACAATCTTGGTAGGAATGAAAATGTTTCCCTAGGGGAGTATTGACGATTTCAACACCGTGCATATATTCCAAGATTGATTAGATGGACTTGATCATGTGGGAATAAGCCTAGATGTAATCTTCGATGGATTGAAGATTCGAGTTGCTGATAGATACTCTATGTGTGAATTGCATCGGGCCTTGAAACTCTCATGAGTAGGTGAGTAGCCCCGATAAGCATCAGAATGACTCTATTTCCACAGGAACTAGGTTGCAAAATTGGGGAGATAGGGAACATCTACATTTGAAGTAGATGTGCCCTGACGTAGTCTTTGATAGACTGAAGACTTGAGGTGCTTGAGGTGAAATTCCATGTGTTCGATAACATCGAGTTGAATGCATTCACTGAATGATCCTATGAGAGGATCACCATGAGGTGTTTGTGGCTCTGATGTGGTTATAATTCTTGTCATGGGATAAGAACGACCTGAGGTGATAGACAAACGTGTTTGATAGCATCAAGCTAAATGCATTCATGGAGTAATCCTATGAGAGGATGAACTATGAGGTGAATGTGGCTTCGATGAGGTCACAATTATTGTCATGGGAAAAGAATGATCTTAGGTGCTAGACACATGGTGGTGGAGATGGATCATTAATATAGCTAAATGAGGCTCATGTATATTGTGATGATATGTTTTGATGCCAGATCGCTGCTAGATGATGCTCATAGTAATGATGATACTCACGACATGGGTGTAGCCATGGGTGAGGACATCATGAGGGTGTATCCCATGACGATGATGGTGACACACACTACGAGGTGTATCTCTAGTGTTCTCTAGTGGGTTGTGGCCCATAGAAAAGATTGATAGGTCCACATGGGTGTATCCATGTGTGACGTTATGATGCTACCTATAGAATTCTCTACAAGACTATGCGAGTCTTTCCCATACCATGTGAACATGGATGGATGTGTTTGAGACCATTAATACCTCCCTAGCTAAGAGGAAGTGTTGATATTATGGTAGTCGCAAGAGGTATTGACCTCCATATGTAACCTTTGACTAGAATAGAATATTTTAGAAGCAAGTGAAACCCTAAATAGATGTGTGAAAACCCTAGAAGATATGTTAGCTTAGAAGAATATATAATATTAAGATATTATCCTCTAGGAAGACAAGTCGGCCCAGACAGGTGACATAATCACTATAAATAGAGGACATCTTGGTTCATTTGTTTACCCACTCTCACACTCTTAGTCACCCATAAAAAATGCGTAAGTTTGGAGGAAGAGCAATAACAACTGTAGTTGCACGATTTTCTCTTTTTTAGTCTTTCTGGTACTTTCTCTTGTGCGCTACCCTTAGATAAAGTGCACTCTCTTGGTTATCTGTTGGTTATGGTGTGGCTTTCTGGAATCATTCTTTCTGTTAAATGTTAAGGTGCTCGGGGGTGGATTTATGCCTATGGTTGGGTGAAAATGGTGTAGCATTGTCTATGGTTAAACGTGCACATCAACATTATTCTAAAAATTTCATCTCTACTATGGTCTTTTGTATTGAATTCTTGTGTATAATTCTAAAGTTAAGTTGTGTTTGCTTATGTGTGAGTTGCAATGGAATTTCATGAATGCTTAATGATGCAAGTTAGCTTGCTACATTAATTAGATCTATTTATTTATGGAATTTTCATAGTCTTAGATATATTTGGATTTTGGGTCTCAATATGCATTTGAACTTGAATCTCGAGGATAGAGTAGTTCAACATTTAAGTATGATGGCATGGCCATAGGTTAGATGGCACTAATCCGGATTATTTTCGGCACGAAATGAGAGCGGAGATATAATAAAGAAATGCACAAATATATATCGGATATTCAATAACATAACATAAATGTATCAGAGATGAAACCATAAAAACAGAGATACAATAATACACAATTTTCTATTAATAAGCGAAAATGTGCAAAGACTGCAAAATACATAGTGAAAGACTCGCTAGAATGGTGGCAACTCATCTCTGAGAAGAGATGTGATAGCTACTCACATCCGTAAGAAGATGATTTTACAATGAGTCTCTAAAGGCCCTTTTATCATAAATAAAATCCCAAACCCTAACCTCGGAAGATGAAAAACCAACAATTTTGTGGACCTCGTTTGGGGTAGTTTGGTGTATCAACTTCCCCGGGGTGTAAATTTGGCATACGATCTCTGTTTGGGGTGCACGATATCTCATTGGAAAGGTATCATCGAGGAGATTCATTTAGGGGTCTCAATCAGAGCCTTCAATTATCATTGACAAGTTCGATCCCAAAAAACCTTCATTTAGGCCCTCAAAATGGCCCCAGAAGTTAAAAACTGTTAAAAATAGTAAATTACCAAAATTGCTAGAAAACTATTTTGAGCTAGTTGGAAAAGGTGGGTGGCCACCGATATCCACTTGGATCAATCCTTCCTCCGAAGCAATGGTCTCCATTGCGTTGAGTTCCCGGGGGAGAGGGAAAAGTGTTTGCTGAATCTACATCTTGATGAGCTTCTTGACTTGTTGGAGAAGTTTGGAGAAGTTTGGAGAAGTTGTGCTGCTTAGATTGTTGAAGGTTGTCACGAACATGTGGCTGGAAGGGTTGGACCATTTTAACCAGTCTGGCTACATGAGATTTATGTGTGCATAAGGAATCTTTACACTTTGCTGCAATCTTGTCGACCTGCTTCTGTTGGATAAAATGTGCTTGGGCCGAGGCTGTAGTGGTTGCAATATCCTTCTGTTCACCTTTTGAACAGATTGTGAAGAAGCTGAATTTTGTAGTATGAGATACTACCTTGCGACACTATTTAGGTGGAACAATAGTCAGAACTACCTCTGGTATTCTATAGAGATGACCCCCTAGAGAAACAATGACATTGCGGGGTCGAGACTCATAAACAACATGGCACTTCCACATATATGGTTGGCCCAAGAGAACATCACCGACATCTAGTGGGGCAAAATCACATAATACCTCATCCTTAAAGGGATGGATGCCATATGACAATCAACACTGTTGGGTGACACGAAGATATCATCCTTGGTGAAGCCACTCGATGTTGTATGGTTGCGGGTGTGGTGTTGTCGACAATCCCAACTGTTTGATGACCTCTACTGAGATGAGGTTCTTCTGGCTTCCGCTATAAAAAATAAAATGCAGCGGGGTCCCCTTCACCCACATCTATGAATGAAAAAGGCACTCCCACTCTTTAGGATCTTTTGGTTCTTCTGGTTGAATTGTTGTGGTCATGACAATAGCAGTGGGGTTTGCATCGATGATTTTTCTTTTACCAGTATTTTTAAAATCATATTTTGAATCAGGGTTCAGCTCCTTGTCTTTGATCTCAACCACCAATGACTATTTTGAGCAACATTCCTCGGTGTTTTTCTAGGGGATTTTGTGGAAATCACACCATTTTTTGGTGTCCTTCTTTGTCTTATCGTGACCCTTATTTTCCTGTGGCTTGGACTGGTTTTTGGGAGATTGTTTGTTAGGGCCATCTTTATCATACTTTGGTTGTTGCAGATTTGCAAAACCAAACTCTCATTTATTCTGGTGCTTAAATTTCTACTCGATTTCAATAGTATATTGATAGGCAACACCGAGTGATGAGATGTCCAAAAAATCCATTTCAGTTTGGATGTATCTGTGTAGAGCCCCACGGTATTTCAGAACCAAATGTCATTCAGAGTCTTTGATACCTAGCTTGGTGCGCAAGGTATGGAAGGTATTGGTGAACTCTAAAATTGCTTGGCCCCTTTGTTGCCTCAGTGTGGTCCATCTCATGTATTGGTCCTCATAGTTTCCAATAGGGTAATATTGTTCCTTTACCACATCCACAAAAAAATACCAAGTGGGCTCAACCCCATATATTCCAGACTCCTATGTGGAACTTTGCTCCTAGTAAGTTTCCCACCGATGTTTTCCATGGTGGAGATATTTAAGGAGTGTGAAGTTGATCTTTTCCTTGTCAGAAAAATTATGAACAGAGAAATAACCTTCTAACAGATTTAACCATTTGTCTAGGGCTTCCGCATCTATCTGACCTTCAAATACAGGAATATCAAAATTAACATGTACCTTGAAAGGAGAGGTGCTTACAAAGTGGTTGTTTGATGAATATGTGCCTGTTTCTATCGGCAGGTGTTGAAGGACGTGGGAAAAATTCTCCATCATTTCATCCCTCTGTTGCATGAGAGCTTGGTCAAGCAACAGATTGATAGAATCGTCTGCTCTGTTGTTTTTATTTTCTTCCTCCATGGATGGTTTATTGGGTGTATGACAACGATTGTCTTCAAGAGAGACAAGTTGGAGACCCAAATTGCTATACTCGGACCTCATCGAGGACATGCACTGAAAAATGATCAAGAGCAGCCTGCTCTGATACCACTGATCCAGAGTATTTTAAGAACGAAATGAGGGCAAAGATATAATAAATAAATGTATAGAGATATCTCAGATATTCATTAAGATAACATAAATGTATCAGAGATGAAACCATAAACACAGAGATACAATAATACACAATTTTCTAGCGAAAATGTACAAAGACTGTAAAATACAGAGTGAAAGACTCACTAGAATGGTGGCATCTTATCTCCAAGAAGAGATGTGATGACTACTCGCATCCGTAAGAAGATGATTTTACAATGAGGCTCTAAAGGCCTTTTTATCATAAAGAAAATCCAAAACCCTAACCTCGAAAGATGAAAAGCTAACAATTTTGTGGACCCCGTTTTGGGTAGTTTGGTGTATCAACTTCCCGGGGGCGTAACTTTGGCATACGATCTCCGTTTGGGGCGCACGATAGCTCATTGTAAAGGTATCATCGAGGAGATTCATTCAAGAGGATCCATTAGAGCCTCTAGATATCATTGAGAAGCTCTATCCCCAAAAACCTTCATTTAGGCCCTCAAAATGGCCCCAGATGTTAAAAACTGCTAAAAATAGTAAATTACCAAAATTGCGAGAAAACTATTTTGAGCCAGTTGGAAAAGGTGGGTGGCCATTGATATCCACCTTGATCAATGGGGTAGAAAATTTGATTGGCCTTTTGGACTCTTGAGACTGAGTGACATTCAAATATTGCAAGCCTCTTATTTTGAGCCTGCTATTAAGTTTGAAGTGTTAACTTTGTATGGCGACTAGTTTGGTCTTTGATATTTAAGTTTTAAAGAAGTACTTTTGAAGAGGCTTAATAAAATTGTCATTGGGTGATTCTTTGAAAAGAGGTTTTATATTTTGAGGAGACTTGATGGTTCATTAGGGAAGATGAAAACATGTTACTTTAAATCTTTTGAAGATCCCAAATGGTTCATTGGGGCATATCGAAAAAAGTTTATTTCAATAGCCCTATGGTTCATTAGAGTATATCGAAAGATGTTCCTTTCATCATTCAAAGAGCCTCAATTAGGGCATATTGAAAGATTTTCCTTTTTATTTTTCAAAGAGCCTTTTCAATTGATGGAGGCATGTTAAAAGATGTTCCTTTCAATGTTTCGAGGATCCTTGTTGCTTCATTGCCGCATATTGAAAAATGTTCCTTTCGATATTTTGAGTATCCCTGATGGTTCATCTAGTAATGTCGAAAGACGTTCCTTCAATCTTTTGAAAAGGCTTAATGGTTCATCAAAACCTTTTTTGAAATACGTTCTTTCAAAAAGACTTGATGATTTGAAGATTTTTAAAAGATGTTATTTAAAAAAGGCTCGATGGACTATTAAAGTCATTTGAAAATTATTCTTCCCAATTAACCTGATGAGTCTAACATTCAAGACATGAGTTGAGGCGATCTTTAGATTAGACCCAATGAGTTGTGAGAAGTACTTCTAACACATTTTTCATACTGTCTCATCGTGTGCTAATTTTAACACATATTTTTCAGTGAGGCAACTAACGCATGAGGTCAATTTTTAAGCCTTCTACGCCATAGTCATATAATTTTATTCATTTATGTAGCTATGCCCACAATTTTTTTATGCTTCGGGATTTGAAAAATATTATATTTGTCATGGGTTAAGAAAGGGGAGAAGAAAGATCATTGTCTCGATATGGGAATTTATCATAATTTCCATAAATTTAATGCACTTTGTAATGTTTTATTGAAGAATCAAAATGATATGTTCCATGCACTTTACTTTGTAATGTTTTATAGAAGAATGGAAACGATATGTTCCATGCACTCCACTTTGAAATGCTTTATACAAAAATGGAAATGATATGTTCCATGAGTTTATTACATTATATTACATTATAGTGTTATTGAAAATATAAATGATTTATATATAAGAAATTTAGGAGGTTATGTTATTAATATAGATCTATTTTAATTTTACATCTATTAAGTATTAAGAAGAATGGAATCAAAATTGAGATACAATTTTTTTGGTTCTTAAAGATTTCAAGTTAAGATGAATACACACATACACACATATATATATTCAAGGAAAATTTTGTGGGGAAACCCCCAAGTATTTTCTTGTATTTTGCGGATGGTACTTAGTGTAAATTTATTGGTGTTGATTACAATAATTAATCAAGTAGTGTAATATCTCGGTTTTGACCCTTTGGATAGTTCAGATCAAATTGTAAAATAAGTGGAATACTGATGGGAGTCAAGTTATGTAAATGACCCCAGGTGTAAATGGTGTAAATATATTGTATGAATTCCTAATGTGGAGCTCAAGGCCAAGGCCCAACTAGTGAATGTTTAGGCATGTGTTTTGATAATTATGGGTGAGTGCAAGAAATTTCATCTTGAAATTGTTGTAATGTGAACATGTGATCATTGAAAATTTTAGGAATGCACACACACTCTAGAAACATGCATGTGTTCCTATTTGAATTACTTTGGCCCTTGCTAAACCTCCACGTATGCCTCATGCACACCTCCATGTTACCCTCTATATAATATGTGATAAAATAACACATCTTTATGAAAGTGCATGCAAAAACACATTCCTTTATGTAAAAACAAATGGGTCTTGATGTATAACTAAGGTTTGGGGGGGAACAAGGGGATTAATCCCTAAATGAAACTTCTTGATATTAAGCACCACGGTTAGTAGAGGAAAGAACTTGGGCCTTAGGCCCTAAATGTAGCTTCTTAGGCTCAATCACCATAAAAAAAACCTACAAACTGCAACATATACATTCTCTAAGGTTTCTTTGGCATCGAATTCGGTTATGGACACCATTACAAGGGTTTTTGCATTGAAGCTGCATTATGGGGCATTTTTGACCATGGTCAAGGAAGGAAAACAAGTTCATCAAGATATTGTTGAATATTATTGGGCTCAAGAAGATTGAACGAGTCATTGAACCAACACGAGTCCTCTATAGGGGTTTTTTGTTGGCCTTTGGGTGGGATATAAACACCATGAATAGGTTTATAGCACTGGAATGGGTGCCGAGGCATAAATATGGTCAGGGGGGAAACAATGGCTTGAATCCCTACTTGAAGTTTCTTGAGTTCAAGCATCGTGAAAAACAACTAAAAATCCATGAAACAAGCTCTCTCCATGGAGAATTTAGAATCTAAGTGGAACATGGGCACGATTACAAGGTCTTGGGAATCATGGATGGGTTCTTAACCATAATCAAGGGAGGGATACAGGAACCTCTAGTGATAATACTTTCTTCTTATGATCAAGAACCATGTATGAGTCCTTGAACCAACACATATGACCTCCATAGGGTATCATTCACTTCCATGTGGGATATGGCCACCATGACTAGGTTATTTGTGAAACAAGAATAAGTCTCAAGTTCTAGCCAAGGTTAGGGGGGACAACAAGAGATTTGTGCCCTAAATGAAGCTTCTTAGTCACAAGAACCATGAACAACATCGACAACCCATGAAGCTTCAAACTATATAATTCCATTAACATATCCTTGAAACATGACACACGACCCCCCATAAGGCTATCTATATCTAACTAAAGGGATATGGGAACCATGATTAAACCACAACATAAGCCTTAAATAGGAATGTGTTTTGAGTCCACACCAAGGATGGGTCTCGAGGCCATGGTCATGGTTCATTAGCATTTGAGTGGGATGTGAGTGGCATGAGTAGGTTTTGTGTAGATTTCATTACCAAGTTTCGTGGAAAAATAAGGAAACACGATTCCATCATGGTACTGGTGGACAAGATTACGAAGGCTACACATTTTATACCTGTCAAGATGATGCACAAGCCAACCAACATTGTAGAAATTTGTATGAAAGAAATTGCTAGGATACATGGTGTGCTTAAGGTAATTGTATCTGACAGAGATACCAAGTTTAATTCCAATTTTTGGAAAGGTTTGTTTGAAGGATTTGGAACAAATTTGAATTTGAGCACAACATATCATCCAAAATATGATGGGTAGAAGAAGAGGGTCAACCAAATAATTGAAGATATGCTAAGAATGTATGTAATGGATCAACCTTGAAAGTGAGAATACTATCTTCATTTGGTTGATTTTACTTACAACAATGGGTATCAAACATTGCTGAAGATTATCCCATTTGAAGCCTTGTATGGCAGAAAATGTGACATGCCAATGAGTTGAGATAACCCAACATAAAGAGCAATTATTGGGATAGAATTCCTAGAAGAAATTGATGATCAGATGGTAAAAATAAAATAGAATTTAAAGATTACACAGGATAAAAAAAGAGCTATGATGGAAAAGGGAGAGGACACATGGAATTCAAAGTAGGTGAGCACGTGCTTTTAAAAGTAAAAGCAAATTGGAGATCACTGAAATTGGGAAGTTTCCCAAAGTTGGCAGTCAAATATTGTGGGCCATTTTAATTTCTAGAAAGGATAGGACTAGTTTCATACATGATTGCATTTTCTGCATCCATGGGAGTTCATAATGTGTTTCATATGTCTTTATTAAATAACTATGTGTTTGGTCCTAACCATGTGGTTGATTGGACTATGATCTAGGTAGAGCATGAAGGGGAATTTTGGGTGGAGCCGGTGCACATCTTAGACCAGAAATTCAAAGTTCTCAAGAAATAATTCATTAGCTGGGTAAAGTTCCAATGGACCTACTACAGTCATGAAGACACCACACACGATCATGAAGAGGCTATGCAGGAAGAGAACCCACATAGTTTTTCTTATTTTTGAATAAATCTGAATGTACATTTGTACATGTGTACAAAGATTCCATTTTGTTGCAACTAGAGTTCCCCGAGCCACAAATATGAGAATTTGTGTCTAGGTTGTGCTGGGACCCTCGAAGGGTATTGGGACAACCTAAGGGACTGCAATGTAGAGAAGGGGGTACACTTCCTTGGGTTGTGCAAGATGAGAGGAATGAGATATTTCTAGTTGGAATTATTGGAGGAGTCATTAAATTGTGAAAATATTAAGTATTGTAAATTGATTTTTTTTTTTATGTATGTACATGTAAACATGTATGGTGATGTGCACCAAGGATAGTGAAAAATTGTAGGGAGAGGGGATTGTAACACTCTAGTTTTTATCCTCAATGTGGCATTGTATAATTATAAGTATTATGAATGGTTGTGGACAAAGCGATGTGATATGTAAACATTGCAAATTGAAAAATAATAAAATGGGATACACTTTCTACTATAGATTATTAAGGACCAAAGAAATTGGGGGATATGATTCCACAAGAGAGGGGGATCAACATGGGGTTTAAGGGGTTTCCCTATTTCTCGAGTCTCAAGATTTATTCATCAATCAATTTTTCATTTATAATTTATCCCTTTGAATTATTAAACACTCAAATCATTTAATTCATCTAAGAGGTTAGGGTGAGGAAGTCATCGCACTCAGTTATGACAAAATGGGTTGAGTGTAATCATCCTTAGGGGAAGAGTAAGAGTCAATAAAGCATGGGAGACACATATTTTTAGGTAGGAAGGAAGAATGGTTTTTACAATTAGCAAGAAGAGAGGAAAAATGGAGCCGAGTGTTGGTAAAGAGTGGCTAACCATAGTGGGTATGGAAGATAGCTTGCTAGAGTTGGTAATTGTGTTGAGAATGTGGTTGGTATTCTCGTGAGTGATTATTGTTGAGGAAATTTTCCAAGAGAAATTGTAAATGATGTGTGATGACTCCTGTAACAAATGCATTTCTTTGAGCCCCCATTAGAGATATTCTTGGCTAGTTTGTGTTGAAGCCCTCAAGGGGATGGAGATTGTTTGAGGGACTGTGGTGTAGAGAAGGAAATCTCATCCCTTGGATTGTGAAAATTGAAGGGGAAGAGTGTTGTGTGATCACTCCTGTTGCAAATGCATTTCCTCGATCCCCCATTAGAGAGATTCTTGGCTAGTTTGTGTTGAATCCCTCAAGGGGATGGATATTGTTTGAGGGACTATGGTGTAGAGAAGGAAATCTCATCCCTTGGGTTGTGAAAATTGAAGGGGAAGAGTGTTGAGTAGTTGGAATTGTTGTAGATTTGCGTCACCATGTTTTAGTGGGTATTTGAGTTGTTACAATGGGATGCAGACAACCATAGGAGCCTACCCATCCTTTTGGACTCATAGCCCCATCTCGGGGGTGGATTGTTTAAGAGAGAATTGGTGCAATATGTTAATTCCATTTTTGGTGAATCCTCATCGTTATTGAGGTCTGTCCTATTCCACACTTCATATTTCGATGACCCATGGAATATACCTTCTCCGACTGCGTCATATGAAGGTCATTCACACATCAAAATGTAAATTCCGTTATCTGCAGCTGAGATTGCATGTCAATATATCTAGGAAGATACTGCAGACCTCGATCCTCCCTCTTCGTGGACAAAAGAGATGGATCATGTCTTAGAGCCCATTTGGGTCATAAAATCATCTAGTTTACATGATTTCCTCGATGGTACTTTACCTTCAGACAAAGAAATATTATTAGAGACCATGACTCGTCTTTATAGGCGTTGGGAGGACCTTCACCATATATCTTATTTTCTCCCAAAGCTTGATAGGATCAATCTAGATGAGTTTATGTCCTCCATGAGCGATATTGTCGGTCACATCATGGTATCGTTTAATAAACATGACATATATGCTAAAGGGAACATGATGAATGTCTCTCCTACCATTGTGATCGATGTCTCATGAACCACTGGCAAGGTTGACAATGTTTATGTCAATGAAAATTGTTTTCTCGAAGAAATTCAGACTTACACCGATTTGTTTAAGGAATTTCGAGACGTATTTGCTTGGTCATATGAATAAATTCTGGGGATCGACCCCGGTATTGTTGAACACAAAATCAAGACTTATTTGAATGCTAAGTCAATTCAAAAATGACTTAGAGCTGTAAATCCCAGGAAGGCCGCCGCCATTAAGGAAGAGGTGGAGAAGCTACTTAATGTTGGCTTGATCTACCTAGTTCCCTTGATTGAATAGGTATCGAACCCTGTTCATGTGGATAAGAAGCAAGGAACCATCCATGTGTGTATGGATTTCAGGGATCTAAATAAATTCTATCCTACATATAATTTCCCTACACCATTTATCGATTAGATTATTGATGAGTGTGCTGTGAATGAAATCTTTTCTTTTATGGATGAATTTTCAAGATAAAATCAGATCAAATTAAACCTGAGGATCAACATAAGACGACATTTATTTTTCCTTCGGGTACATTTGCATACCAAAAAATTCCTTTGAGCCTTAAAAACGATGAAGCAACTTTTCAGCGGGCTATGACCTTTGCTTTCCATGACCTAAAACATATAGTCGAGGCTTATTTGGATGACCTTGCTACTCACTCTCACAAAAGAGTGGATCATCTGACTCATATTCGTCTTGTGTTTGAAAGATGTCGTCATTAAAGTATTCGATTAAATCCTCATAAATTCATCTTCTGCATTAGGTTAGGTCACCTTTTGGGATTTATAGTTTATGGGCAAGGGATCATGGTAGACCCCATGAAGGTAGAAGAAATACTTCGATTTCCTCCCTGTTACAATATTCAATAGCTTCATGGTTTACAAGGGAAAGATAACTTCCTATGTCGCTTTATAGCCAACTATGCCAATATCAGTAAGGGTTTCATGCATATCTTGAAAAAGGATACTCCGTTCATATGGGACGAGTGAGCCCAAGAGTCCTTCGATGACCTTAAGAGAACCCTAGTCCTCCAGAGTATTGTAGATATTTATTTTTTTATATAGTCACATCCAAAGGGATGATTGGTATGGTTCTTGTTAAGGAGGATGACAATCTCCATGAGCACTTTATCTATTATCTTAGTCGAAATCTAATTGGTCATGAACTTAAGTAATCTCACATGGAGAAGCTATCCTTAGCAGCCGTGCATGTGATTCAAATATTGCACCATTATATCTTACTTCACAAGACTATTGTGGTATTCAATGTCAATCCATTTCAATACGTCCTAACAAGGAGTATCAGAGGGGGGAAATGCAGTAAATGGATTATTATTTTGTAGGAGTTTTATCTTGATTTTGTCTTCGCAAAATCTAAGAAATCACTAGTCTTTGCAAAATTAATGTTAGATTTCCCTAGGCATGATGAGGATATTGTTTATGATGACTCATTTGCTGATGAACACATTTTCCTTATCTTGTCTTTAGACCCCTGGTATCAAGATATTTTAATATATCTTCAAAATTTGAAGCTTCTCCAACATCTTTCGAGGGATGACTGACGCCGTATATGCCATCAAGCCAAAAAATATCTCATTATCTACGACACTTTGTATCGTCGAGGTGTAGATTCTATTTTGTGTCATTGTTTGACTCAAGAAGAAGCTGAAGCTGTACTCAATGAATGTCATAGTGGGGTGTGTGGTTGCCACTTATCTGGGCTTGCGACAACCTAAAAAATATTGTGAGTTGGTTATTTTTGGCTGTCGATTTTTAAAGATTGTGTAGAAGTGGTCAAGAAGTGTCACCCTTGCCAAGTGTTCACTCGTAAGATGCGATCACACCTTTCCCCTTTGCACCCAATCATTACTATCGGTCCCTTCACTAAGTGGGGGGTGGATTTCATGGATTGCAACATAGCCTCAAATGGGGGAACCCTCACATTATCGTGGCTGTAGATTATTTTACCAAGTGGGATGAGGCCATGCCTACATGTAAATCCTATGGCAATAATGCAACACACTTTGTATTCAATCAAATTATAGATTGGTGTTGGTTACTCTCCTCTATTCTACTCTGAGATTCTTATTGACCCAGGGTTCATGTCTTTCGAGTTTCCAACAAAGCCTCTAAAACTATCGACCCTCATGGTAAACCGGAATGAAACACAACATAAAAAATGCATTGTGCAGTCTCACTCGAGATAGTTTTAATGGGTGGCTGTAAGACTCAAGTGTTTATAGCCCCGGATTGAGTATGAGATACGAGATCTATATTCATAGCCATTTACCATAACTTGTGATTGTAACCTACTATTATTCGCGATTGTGCATTACCTTCAACAACTTATTTCCTTAATAACGCAACCATATTTCACAGCAATATAATAACCCATTCATTCATTATGCACAATATTTAACTACTGAAAAGAGGATAAAGATATGCATGCATTCATCACATTACAAATATATTACCGTGGTTCACCCCCTCCTGGGATACGTTCATAAAGATTTGGCTCTCAACTCTTTTATTATGGTAGTTCTACATCTACAACGCCACATGCTTACAATTCTCCTTAGATGGGTAAGATCTATATGAGGCGAACTAGACCGCACCAAGCTCCTCAGCCTGCGATCTAATCCTCAAGATCTACCTTCTCTCCTCTCCTCTAGCTCAACAATGTACAAAATAGTTCATACAAGAAAATTACATATCGCATCAACTAATACATATCTACGATAATGCAAAGACAACTACTAACTAAATCAGAAAACTACAAAATCCCTCAAAAATACAGAACTCAGAACTCAGAACTCGTCCACAATACCTCAATATCAATATTTATACATCTTTGTCTCTTCATCCATTATAATTTGTTACCAAAAAACTAACCCTACTGATGTTAAGTCTTCCTCCCATGTGTGCATGATGTTACTCCATCCAACTATCACTTTCCTTGTGAACACTTTCTTGCATGTGCACATGCTGCGTTTCCTTCCAGATGTCGCTTCACCTTTTGCACACTTTCTTTCCCCACAATCATCCTTCTTTCCACTTCGGCCTATTGCCAACAGGCCCCCAACACTGACATGTGGCTTGTCCCGAGTCACCTAGTCCTATTGAGCTTCCTCGATCTGCTTGGTGATCGTTTGGAACTTTTCCTTGAGCTCTGCTGCTTGTGTCAGTGCCTGCGTAGTCTTCTCCTTGATTGTGTCCACTACCTAGACTGCCACTTCGTTGCTGATCAATCATGCACATTATGCCCAGGTTTGTGATATTTGTGTCTTAGCTTCCTCTGCCTGTGCTAGTACTTATGCTACCTGCTCTTGTAATGGCTGCATTTGAGCCTGACACTCTTGTTTCTGCGTTTGCGCAGTGATGAGTTTTGCCAACAACTTCTTCATCTCCTACGTCCCTTTGAATCATTTTGGGATTGGTATTGTCTTCTGATTCTGCTTGAGATCTTCGATCGCTGCATTGATCCTTTCCTCTTCCTTGTCCCACCATTGGACTTGTGGATCCTCCTCCAACCTAGTCCAAAGCTGTGCTGCTTTGTCAAACAAGTCAGTGACTATGCTGACCTGCTTCTCTATCTCTTGTAGCTGCATTGTTGCTTCCTTCTTCCTTTTCTCCTTCACTTCTAGTGGCATGGCTAGTAGGAGATGCTCTTAGAGATTCTCAATCTCCTTCTGGTATTGCTCAATTGCCTTCTCAATCTGATCAATATTTTCCACTACTGCAAGTTCATTCCCCTACCTGGTGTTTGGAAGATTCAAAAAAATTCTTCCTACTCTTCATTCTAGTTCGTTCCTGCATTCTCTTTCCTCCTGAGTTTCAGACTTGGCTTGGTCACAAACGTTTTCCAGCATCTCCCGTTTCTCTGTTGCTCCTATAATTTGACTAAGTCTTTATGTGCACGAGACCGTACCTCATGGTCGACGCTACCTGCAACTTGTGTAGTTCCCTGGATGGCATATGCGTCAAGACCAATTGGATGTGGATTAAATCCTTCAAAGGTGTTTGCCCCATGATTTTTTCCATGCACAACATACTAGGTGTGATGTAGAATGTTGCATTTGCGTGCAGTAATGAGTGGAATGGATATCGTTCTTCTACCTCCACTCTTTCCTCGGTCTGTGGTGCTGATGGCTCTATTCTCCTTCTGCTACTTTCTATCTTCCCTTCCCTGATTTGTTTGATGAGCTACTGTATGTCTACCAAATCCTATTGGATCTTGTCCCTGTGACGTGCAACATGGTCAAAGTCCTCAACTAGACAATCCTGGACCATTTTGGTGATCATCTCCCCATTGTCATCTGTGATCATATATTCTGGTGGTGTTCATTGTGCCTTTGATTTCTTGGGTCTCTTATTTTCCCCTGGTTCCTCTGTGTTGGGATTAGAAGTAGTCTCCTGCGCTCCCTAAGCCTGTTTCTGTTGTTCCCTAGTTGGTTGTGTATTCTCCTTCTTCCCCTTCTGGGTCCCTATCTTCTTTGGCTCTTTGTCTTCTTGTGTTGTCTTACCTTGGCCCATTATTGGTTTCTTGAGCACTTGGATTTTTGGAGGCTGTGTTTCTCCCTGCTTTGCCTCTTCCTCTGCTGTTCTTTTCGGCACTTCCCAGGTAATGGATGAAATCCTCCATTCCTCGAGCCATTCGCTGATGACCATGTCAATATAACACTCTGTGATGCAGTAGCACATCTATAGCCACTTTTTCACCAAATCATTCATTGCCTATATCCACATTATTTGTTGTGTTTCCTGGAATTTGGTGATGTCCACATATCGCGTGACAACTTCTGGTGTAATTCTTCACGTCTTGGAGATGGCTTCCTGTAGGTCTTGTAGGTATCGTTAAAAAATGGATCCATTCGCCTTCTTTCTCCTCAAGTTTGTCCCAGCTCCGAGAAACATGTACCTCACTCCTTGTGGCTTTGGTCTGGTACAAAAAACTACATACCTTGGCTCTTGCCATCCCATGAAGGCTATTAAGGTAATCGACCATGATTAGTGGAACTCTATGCCTAGTTCCTGTGAATCCTTGTAGTCCTCTAGGAACAAGTTCAATAATTATGGAACCCAACTCATTGAGGTGCCTTCTGCGCACTATGCTGCAATTGCAACAAATCCAACTGGGACTTCCTCCCCGCGACATTTTCTTAGCAACTTGCAGGCTAAGATTTTCACACCCAATTGTGTGGCTGTGTTGTTGATCCTTTTGATGATTATCTCTCTTGTCCCCCTGACAGTGCCATAATTCTTATTCATCTCTTCTGCTATCTCTTTCTCCTTGTTTTTGTCATCCAAAAACAATGCGAGATCCATACCCCGAATTGGTAATCCTGTTTTTTGCGCAATAAGCTCAATGGTTATGGGGACGGGCTTGTCCAACCAGTATTTAACTACTGAAAAGAGGATAAATATATGCATGCATTCATCACATTACACATATATTACCATGGTTCACCCCCTCCTCGGCTACGTCCACAAAGATTTGGCTCTGAAATATTTTATTATGGTGGTTCTACATCTACAGTGCCACGTGCTTACAATTATCCTCAAATGGATAAGATATATATGAGGTGAACTAGACCACACCAGGATCCTTAGCTTGTGATCTAATCCTCAAGATCTACCTTCTCTCCTCTCCTTTAGCTCAAAAAATTACAAAATAGTTCATACAAGAACATTACATATCACATCAACTCATACATATCTACGATAATGAAAAGCCAACTACTAACTAAATCATAACAACTACAAAATCCCTCAAAAATACAGAACTCAAAACTCAAAACTCGTCCAAAATACCTCAGTGTCGATATTTATACATCTTTGGATCTTCAGCCATTACAATTCATTACCAAAACCCTAACCCTATCGACGTTAGTTCTTCTTCCCATGTGCATGTGCTATTCCTCCATCCAACTTTCACTTTCCTTGTGCATGCTTTCTTGCATGCGCGCATGCTACATTTCCTTCCAGTTGTCGCTTCACTTTATACACGCTTTCTTTCTGCACTATCATCCTTCTTTCCACTTCATCCTACTGCCAACAATTGGTTTGTAATTCTGAAGGAGATTGTCATTGACCATGACAGTCACTTACAAAACACGATGATGATAGAGTTGGCATCAAAATCGGGGTTCAAGAAATATCATTTGTCATCCTGTTATCCCCAGGAAAATGGCCAAGTGGAGGTCGTGAATAAATCTCTAAAGGGTATTTTTCAAAAAACTATCAGGCATAGTAAATCTAAATGGCACATGATATTGTACCCTACTCCATGGGCATATTGAACTGTAGTAAATAATTCCACTGGTTTTTCACCATTCTAGTTAGTTCATAGAGTGTAGTCGGTCCTTCCCATTGAATGCGAGATCCATTCTCTTAAGTTATCAATTGAGCTCCTACCTAACATGACTGATCTCAAAGAACAACTTGTACACTTGGAGAAACTCGATGAGTGGTTTCGAGATGTTTCTCTAGCCATCAAGGTGAATACATGTCATGTTAAGGTTCAATATGATAAATTTGTCCATCCTCAGTAGTACACCAAAGGTGACTTGGTCCTTCTTTACGATCAAGCTAAGGAACTGATAGGAGCAGGGAAGTTCAATCCCATGTGGCACAATCATTATATAGTGAGACATTTCCTAGAAAAAGGATCTTATGATTTAGAGGATTATGAAGCAAACAAGCTGAAAGAGCCCAAAAATGGGCTCTATCTCAAGAGGTATTATGATTGAGCCCTCTAGCTTGAGCATGCGATTTGTATACTATTGTTCTTTAGTGTATATAGTTTTATTTTGTTCTTTTTTGTCGTTGGTTTGCTTATTGAGTTTCCCCTTGGTTGAAAGATGTCAATGCAATCATTGGTGTTCTTAGGATTCACGGATGGTGCTAGTTGTCATACTCAAAACATAGATTCCTCCGCTTAGGTTATCTATTCACTCGAGGTGCAACTGGTGTCTTAAGGAGGTGTTTGTCTGGAGCCATGGATGAACAATATGTCTGAGTATAACACCATTATTGAGGTATTACACGATACCATTTTTCATGGTGTTCGATATTTAGAGGTTCTCTTGGATTCCCAATTAGTTTTCTGTCAATTGAATGACATGTATCGGGTTAGGGATCCTACGATACTCCGACGGATCCTTGAGGTATGATTTTTGGAATGATATTTTTATTTTATTACTTATAATCATCTCGCTAGAAATTCTAATCAAGCATCTGATGCATATGCTAATTACATTTTATCTTTTCATTTTTTACATAAATAAGTAAAGAAAACACACATTCATACATTCATACATTCATCCATTGTAATATATATAAGTAAAGACAAAGAACAAAAGTTATTGTATTTCATTCATCGAGTTCAAAAAATATGGTATCATAGTACAAAATTAGGCTTGTATCATTCAAAACATATATATGGTTGGTACATCAAAGACCATGGTGTCTAAGCCTGTGGTCCCAGGTGCGTGTCATGATAGCACACTATAGCATTAAAAAGACATCAAAAGAGTCTCACCCACACATGGGGTACACCTGCAACCTACCTATGCATAACCTCAGGTAGATCCTCGACCCATACCATACGAATCATGTGTGTCACACGTGATAGGTTTCCCTGCATGTTCTGAAGAACTTACTCTGCATCCTCGCCAACCATCTCCTCCCCTTGGCCCCTGCGCCGATGTCATGGGTATCCATCTGGTCATCATGGACATACATTTGCATAAGAGAGATAAACGTTAATATATGATTCCATACCAAAAACATTTACATTTTTGTTTTGAATTTACCAAACAAAAAAAACACAAAAAAATTGAAATATAAAAA
>JZKD02S0326571.1:0-19418 GCA_000966675.3 Picea glauca
TCATGAGGTTTGGATTTATGCGCATACGTAGGAGTGATAAAGGCACTCATTTTCAAAAGCAAACGATTACCACATTGACACAGGAGTTCAAAATCCACCATCAAAAGAGCACTCCGTATCATCCTCATAAAAATGGCATAATAGGATATTTCAACAAAGTAATGGAGAACGATTTGACAAACATAGATGATTTTATGAGCTAAATTCCGCAAATGGGCTAATTTTCCATTCTTTTTCCCAAAAAAAGATTTGCTAATTTCCATTTTTTCTAAAAACCATTCGCCCAAATTCCATAGAATAAAATTATTTACCTTAAAAATTACCAAAATTTTATAGAAACTATACAAAATCCTTATAAGTTTAAATATTTTTACAAAACTATTGCTAAACATTTAACATTTTGCATTTTAAGGACTAGTAATATTAGCCCATGTTTCTACATTTTAATATAAATTTCCATCCTTAAAATCATCCTTGTTGACAAATATTTGGAATGTTGACATAGACCTCCCCAACCCTCCAGCCGAGATCCGCCACAGGATTGTTCCAATGCTTCCCCGAGTCGAAACGACTCTTTCGGATCCCTATCGGAATCTCAAATTTCGATCCACAAGTCCTTTCCTGAAAACCCTACCTGTGACAACATATACAAGGCGAGAGTATTCACCTCTTCGTCCAAGCCAACAATTGATTTTTCAGGTTTCGTGACTTCGTGAATCCTCATGTCGAGGTTCTTGGTTCCTCGATCCCCTGAAACCCGATAGGCCAAAATGATGAAAACGACTCCAATCTCTTTTTATCCCTTGGACTACATCTCAGTCCATGTGGCCACTTTTCCCCATGGCTGCAGCCTTCTTCGAGATTTCCAATATCAAGAGCCCCGGCTCTTAGTCCTCGGTATGGTCGAAATGTCGATCCCCAAAATGCCGAAATCCCTGGAATGACTTTCTCCTCCCACAGGATGTGTCGTGTTTCATGAATTCAGGAATTTTGATGTGAAGTGTTCCGACTTTATGCTTGTGGGATCCCCAAAATTCTGAATCCTGATATCCCGATACCAGGTGTGACCGCAACCTCACTCCTCTCTATGTCACATTTCGCGACTTCGGGGTTTTCATCCCCAAGAGACTGGAATCCTTGTCTCTAAGACTTTCGAAATCCTAATCCCTAGTATGCCAAAACCTAGTATAATCCTTTCGAGGATTTTCCCGATGCCTCGATCACCACCACATCTCCTCCTGTTGGATGGTCCCGATACTCTCGGTGTTTTGGGACTCCGCGACCCCAATGAAACTGATCACTGGTCCTTCGAACTCCCAGTGCCCAACTTTCCGGTAGCTCCCTTGATCACTGCCATGTGTACTCCCTAGATGGACAACCCTAATTGCTTCAGGACTTCGCAAGTCGCAAAGTCAAAAGACTTCCCTGTTCCTCTCTTCAATGCCTGAATCCCAAAAATACGAGGATCTCGTGACATGCGTCCTCCGCAGATGGACACCTCTGATGTGTTCAGAACTTCGTGAGTTGAGACTTCCTCTCTCCTGAACTCCTACCTCTCTGTCTCCCGATATCTGAAACCCTGATGGGTCCTCGGATTACCGCCACACATCCTATGAGTGATGGACAATCCCAATTCCTTCGGGACTTCACGGATTGGGAAATCGTGATGCAGTGATCCCCGAACTTTGAAATTCTGATGCCTCTGTCATTTCGGGACTTTGACGAGCCTCTGCTCAGCTCATATGTGACATTAACTCACACGTACCTTCTCCCAGATTTGATGACTGTCGACGATCTACGTGGGATCTGATAGTAGTTGTAGCTTCTCCCTTGTGTGCTCTTCTTCCTACCTTGGAATATTTTCCAATTATCAAAGGCCTCGGACTTTGTCCCCTTCTTTGAAGCCTACGACTTTAGATTTCTTTGGCATTCTTGAAATCGTTGACCCTCCTAAGCTTCCTCGAACTCAAATCCTCCAAAGGATTTTCCTAGTCTTTCTGCTCCTCCTTACAGCTATGGGCCTGTACGTGAAAGCACTGCTCCTCCTGAGATTTTCCCTCTTTGAATCCCTAAAGGATTATTTGACCTCTACACTCCTTGCAGGGTCCCTACATAGGTGAAGGTGCTATCTGTCCTGAGCTTCTCTATTTCTCAGAACTCTAAGGGATTCAACCCTTTTTTTCTCTCTCTTAGATGGAGAATCTAATGCCCTCGTGGAAATTTCTTGCTCAAGAAACTCCTTGCTGAGCCTGCAGGGTGTTCAACAACCCTGTGAAGGTCCTATTCCTTCGACACTTCTCTTTACCAAAAATCAAAGGAGTTCTCTTTGTGCACACAGGCACTTTCTCAATGCCCTCCTAGTAGAGCTCTATAGAACCCTCAGTGGTTCTATCTCCTTATCTTGTGCACTATCTGCACTTGCTCAATGCCCTCTTGGCAGAGCTCTCACAAAATATTGCAGTGATTCTATCTTCTACTGTGTCCTCCTTTGCACAGCCTCACCTCCAAGGTATTTAGCAACCTTTAGGTTTCTCCTTGAGCCAATGAATTTAGCTGGTGCACCCTCCTGACACGTCCTTTCCCAAATTATGCAAAATTTAGGGGTGCATCTATGCACTGGCTTTTAGAATCCCCAACATTCTGTCACACCCTCTTGGTATGAAGTCTCAAACAACCCACAGATAGCATAACCTATCTATCCCTGCAAATGCACATCTACAACATATAAAGAACACACAAAGACATTCATAAACACATAAAGAAAGACATAAACTCATGTAGGAAATCTACTCTTTATATTAAAATGAAACGCCTCATTTACAAGGTGTTCTTGAGCTCAGACTTTGATAGAGTCTCAAATCCTTCTCTCCTCTACCAACTAACTCTCGCAGAGCTCTCCTATATCTTGACCCTAACTCAAAAAAAGATCAAAAGATATTTTACGTGAGGGGGCTCTTTAAGCTCTTCCTTCCATCTCACCTACTCTCATTCAATTACATTGAATTCACAATTAAATGGCTGTCTAGTCCAGATTGGATCTAGATCCATCCTTACAACTATTTAAGGCTACTCTGAACTAAGCCTGTGCATAGGCATATCTTTATGTCTCCATGGCCTTACAAAACATTAATTGCATTGATTTCAAATTCAAAATTTGAAACAAGAGGATTGCGCCTCTCCTTCTTCATTGAATGCGCATTGTGTTGGTTGGTTGGTTGGCGCATGGCTGGCTTGGGAGCAATGATTCTACATCATACTCCTTTGATATGAAAAATTCATGAGATCTTACTCATGAGCTCCCCAACACCGCTGTTGAAATCCTCCTGGATCCCAAATAGTCCTCTGGAATTGTTCATCTGCTCCACTACTCTATTTTTGTTGTTGCTGTTGTTGTTGATGTCTCTCTTATGCTCAACTTCCCTTCGCTGGTAGCTTCTGTTGATCTGACCATCAGCTTTCATATCTTCTCGATCTCCTCATTTAGTTGCTCCAGTGGCTGGCTCTGTTCAGGTAGTCTCCTCTGTTGCAATTCTTCCTCATCAGTGGGTAGATCTACCAGAGTTCCCATGCCATATTCTCTAACTGTTGTGGCCTTAACTTGCCACTCTGCTACAAAGTTCATCTCTGCTGTCTCACCACTGAACTGTTGTCCATCTTCCTTCTGTGGCAGTGTTGTTGCTACCATTTCTCTTGCAGGCATGTCTCCTACTTCCTCCAGCTGCTCCTTGGGCTAGTATTCTTCTTTGTCTGTTTTTGCATGCCTCGGCATTGCAGTCTTCATCACCTATTCAATTCCTTAGCTGAAATTTCTGAGCAATTCTTTGGAATGCTCATCTTCTGCTATCATCAGCCTCACTGTTTGTTCATGGTAGTCATCTACTGGCTCTAGATTGTTCAACCAATCCTCCAGCATCTCCAACTCCGTCTCCCATGGAGTGATCAACTTATCTCCATGCTCTTCTCTTGCTGTCAGCTTCAGTGATGTAGTTGTCTCCTTTTCAGCTTCCTGGCTAAAAGTGTTGAGCCATTCCTCAAAATGCTCATTTCCTTTTTCTTGGGAAAACATCAGTGTCTACTCCATCTCTTTGATAGTCATAGCTAGCTATCCTTCTATTGTTTCTCCCTCTGCAACGCATATGCTGGCCTCATCTGAGCTATCTGGAAGGAATATATGAACTCCCCCAATCATTAGAAGATTCCTATGATCCTCCTTCTCTGTCAGTTTTCCTTGCTGATATGAAATTATCTTTGAGCTTATATTCTCTCCCTTGCCCTCCTGGGAGTATGGGAGTTCTCTGTTTCCCCCCTGGTAGTCTATGAGATCTCGTAGTGATCTCATCTCATTGCCCTCTTGGAAACATGAAATTCCCCTGCTGTCCTCCTGACAGTCTATGAGATCCCACAACAATCTCATCTCATTGCCCACCTGGCCATTGGAAATTTCCTCACTGCTCACTTGGCAGTCACTGATATATTCCAGTGATCTCTTCTTCTCATCATCACTAAGATTTCTCCCAGCTTCTGGCTCACATACATGAACCATCTCGTCTTCATCTCTGAGGCTTTCAACATGCCTCAGCCACATTTTCAATAGCCTTCATTGTCTTCTGGCCAACATCTCCCTAACTGGCCACTTTTCTTTCATTTTCATGGGCCATTCATACACCCAATGTGATCTTGCATCATGTTACATCTGCAGTGCAAGTTCCTCCATCCTCGCTTTGATCTCAGCGAGCTCTTTATCCATCTCATATTTCCTTGGCTCCTGAAGAATCTTCTTTCCATCGTGTCTATGGCCTTCAATAGCCATTTTCTTGCCTTCTGTCTGCCCTCCTGGAAAACCTGTTGCTGTCACTCTGCAACCCTAAGTGCTTCCAGGGTCCCCTATAGTCCTCCTGACTATCTTCTTGACTGTTGCATACCTGTGAGAAATCACCACAGAGTCTCAATACTCTTCCTTCCTATGATACCAAACTGATGTGTATCAGAGTACTCTTTCTCCTCTCGCTTCCTCTGCCTGCAATATACAAATAAAGTCAAGCTCTGGTACCACACTTGACGTGTATCAGAGTGTTTTTCTTCTCCTTCTCTGCCTCCTTCTTCCCGCAGTATATAGACAGAAAGTGGCTCTGATACCACAACTGACGCAGACCTCCCCGACAATCTAGACGAGATCCGCCACAGGATCGTTCCAGTGCTTCCCCGAGCCGAAACAACTCTTTTGGATCCCTATCGAAATCTCAAATTTCGATCCATAGGTCCTTTCCCAAAAACCCTACATGTGCCAACATATATAAGGTGAGTGTCTTCACCTCTTCGGCCAAGCCAACAATTTCTTTTGGGGTTTTGCAACTTCGCAAATCCTCGTGTCGAGTTTCTTGGTTCCTCGATCCCTCAAAACCTGATAGGCCAAAATGCCGAAAATGGCTCCAATCACCGATTAGCCCTTGGCCCACATCTCAGTCCATGTGACCGCTTTTCCCCATGACCGCATCCTTCTTCGGGATTTCCAATATGAAGAGCCCTGGCTCTTAGTCCTCAGGACGGTCGAAATGTCGATCCCCGAAATGCCGAAATCCCTGGCCCGACTTTCTCCTCTCATAGGATGTGTCGCGTTTTGGGACATCGAGACTTCCAATGTGAAGTGTTTTGACTTTATGTCTATGGGATCCCTGAAATCTCGAATCTCAATATCTCGATACCAGGTGTGACCGCAACCCCACTCCTCTCTATGTCATGTTTCATGACTTCGAGGTTTTCATCCCCAAGAACCAATATTCCTTGTCTCTAGGACTTCCAAAATCTCGATCCCCGGTATGTTGAAACCTGGTATAATCCTTTTGAAGATTTTCCCAATGCCTCGATCACCATCATGTGTCCTCTTGTTGGAAGGTCCCAATACTCTCGGTGTTTTGGGACTCCGTGACACCAACAAAACTGATCACTAGTCCTTCGACCTCCCATTGTCTGACTTCTCGATAGCTCCCCCGATCACCGCCACGTGTCCTCCATAGATGGATGGCCTTGATTGCTTCGAGACTTCCCAAGTCACAAAGTCAAAAGACTTCTCTATTTCACTCTTCAATGCCTGAATCCTTGAAATAAAAAGATCTCGTGACACATGTCCTCCGTAGATGGACGACTCTGATGTGTTTGGAACTTCATGAGTCAAGACTTCCTCTCTCCTGAACTCCTACCTCTCTAAAACCATGATGGATCCTCGGATTACCACCACGCATCCTCTGAGTGATGGACGGTCCCAATTCCTTCAGGACTTTTCAGTTTGAGAAATCACAATGCAGCGATTCCACGACCCCTATACGCTCTGATCCCCCAACTATGAAATCTTGATGCCTCTTCCATTTTGGGACTTTTATGAGCCTCCTCTCAGCTCATATGCCATATTAACTCATGTGCACCTTCTCCCAGATCTGATAACTGTTGGCAATCTGCACGGGATCGGACGGTAGTTGTAGCTTCTCCCTTGTGCACTCTTCTTCCTGCCTTGGAATATTTTCCAATTATCAAAGGCCTCATCCTTTGTCCCTTACTTCGAAGCCTGTGAATTCAGCTTCTGTCGACATTCTTGAAACTGTTGACCCTCCTGAGCTTCCTTGAACTCAAACTCTCCAAAGGGTTTTCCTAGCCTTTCTTCTCCTCCTTACAGCTATGGGACTATACATGAAAGCAATTCTCCTCTTGAGATTTTTCCTCTTTGAATCCTTAAAGGATTTTTTGACCTCTGCACTCCTTGTAGGGTCCCTGCACACACAAAGGTGCTATCCATCCTAAGCTTCTCTGTTTCTTAGACCTCTAAGGGATTTAACCCTTTTTTTCTCTCTCTTAGATGGAGAATCTGATGCCCTCATGGCAATCTCTTGCTCAAGCAATTCCTTGTTGAGCTTGTAGGGTGTTCAACAACCCTGTGAAGGTCCTATTCCTTGGATTCTTCTCTGTTCCAGAACTCAAAGGATTTCTCTTTGTGCACACAGGAACTTGCTCAATTACCTCCTGGCAGAGCTCTATAGAACCCTCAGTGGTTCTATCTCCTTCTCCTGTGCACTATATGCACCTGCTCAATGCCCTCTTGGCAGAGATCTCATAGAATCCTGCAATGATTATGTCTTCTACTGTGTCCTCCTTTGCACAACCTCACCTCCAATGTATTCAGCAACCTTAAGGTTTCTCCTTAATCCAATGACTTTGACTGGTGTGCCCTCTTAACACATCCTTGTCCAAATTCCACAGAATTCGGGAGTGCATCTATGCACTGGCTTTCAGAACCCGCAGTGTTTTGTCACACCCTCTTGGCATGAAGTCTCAAAGAACCCTAAACCTAAAGTCAAAGAACCCACAGATAGCAGAACCTATCTGTCCCTGCAAATGCACATCTACAACATATAAATAACATGCAAAGACATTCATAAGCACGTAAAGACACATAGAAACTCATGTAGGAAATATGCTCTTTATATTAATATGAAATGCCTCCTTTACAAGGTGTTCTTGAGCTTAGACTTTGACAGAGTCTCAGCTCCTTCTCTCCTCTACCAACTAACTCTCGCAGAGATCTCCTATATCTCGAACCTAACTCAAAACAAGATCAAAATATCTTTTACGTGATGGGGCTCTTTGAGCTCTTCCCTCCATCTCACCTACTCTCATTCAATTACATTGAATTCACAATTAAATGGCTGTCTAGTCTATATCAGAGCTAGATCCAGCCTTACAACTATTTAAGGATACTCTGAACTAAGCCTAAGCATAGGCATATCTTTATGGCTCCATGGCCTTACAAAACATCAATTACATTGATTTCAAATTCAAAATTTGAAATGAGAGGGAGGCGCCTCTCCTTCTTCATTGAATGCGTGTTGTTCTAGCTAGCTGGCTGTCGCATGGCTGGCTTGGGAGCAATGCTCCTGCATAAAATGTGAACCACGATGATTGAGACATAAGGATCCCTGCATTATTATGGGATTATAAGACAACATGTAATAAATAGACTGGTCAGACAACTTTTATACTAGTATATGGACATGAAGCAGTCATGTTGATGGAGTTTCTTGTCCCTAGCTTGCACATTGTCGCAATGATCGAACTGAATGAATCCAACACAATGGAACAAATATTATCAACACTCATGGAATTAGAATAAGACTGGTTTGTTATAGGTTTTCACCAACAATTCCAAAAAGTGTGTGAAAAGGATTGGCATGACATACACATTAAGAAGAAGACATTTTAGACAGGATATTTAGTGCTACTCTATGATAGAAAATAAATAAAGTTTCTAGGAATATTTCATATGCATTAGTTGGAACCTTACATGATAAGACATGTCACATATTCAAGAGCTATCCAATTGCAAATACTAAATCATGAAATGGTAGACATACTGGTTGATGATAGTTGATTGAAACTATATAGGGACAACCGTCCCCCTGTGCACTAATCCAATACTATTGAATTTGTACCATATTGTATTATAGTATTTTATAAGAGAAAGTATAGGATGAATGAAATATTGAAGTGTCATGATAAAGATGTTGATTAATAGTTAAGTTTTTGCAGTATAAGTAGAGTCATAGTTGGATAATTGTAGAAGAAGAAATTTTAGAAAGAGTGGTAATGTCTGCAAAATGTTGAGGTAGAATATAAGAGAATTGTCGTAGAAGATATGGAAGAAAATGAAGAATGTAAAAGTGTTCCAAGAAAGACAAGACTAAGGAGTATGCCACATAATAAAAGAGAAATTTAAAGAAAGAGAATGAGGTCACAAATGTCACAAAGAGATAACATAACTAAAATTTGAAGAGATATTGTTGATAACCTAATGAGCTTGAACAATGTAGTCTAAATCCAATGAGCATACAAAGGTTACAAATGTTGGTGTACAAAGGATAAAAACAAAACACAAGTTAGATTACTCAATAGTAGATAGACAAGAGGAGGTGGGAAAATATGGACAACGTGTAGAGAATTAAACGATAGTACATCATGGATAAATTAAGAGGGTTGGAACATGGGATAAAACAATGACAAGTGAGTGGTGTCACGCAGCCATAAAGACATAACTTATAGGTAGAATTCATTGTAGGTGTAAAGATATTGGTAATGATCTATAATTAAAGCACGATAAGATGTGAAATTAATGAATATAGTGGTTGGAGTTATTTGGACACCAAAAACCTAATTGATCGCCAAACAGGGTTCATTGTGTTCGGAGAGTAAGGAGAATTGAGATCAGAGAGCCCAGTCTATTACATAGAGTTAAGAAAATTACAAAGAGTTGCACCTCTACCAGAATAAACTGTGAGACTTTTGTTGGTAGCATTAACTAGTGGCACTAAAGACCAGACAAGAGGAAATACTAGAGAAAATGAAATCCAAAAGGTGTTCCATTTTAGTGTTCCAAGAAACACGAGGTGCGTGAACATTAGAGAAAAATGCAACCTAGTTCCCCAAAGACTACATTCCATGGAGAAAGGATACTGCAAAGACAATAAATCTATTGAAGGACCCTAAAGACCCATTTGTAGAGTCAGTGATTCCAGAAGGGGTTGAGGAGGAAGAGGAGTTGACTGGATATGTAATATCCCTAGGCTGAACCCAATTGTAATATAAATGAAAATATACTTAAGCTGGTGAGCTAATTGATATCATTTTTGTATGCACCTTTCATGGCATAGAGCATGCATGTACTGTGAAGTAAAATGAGGAAGAGTGCACATTCCAGGATACCATGCGCAACAACTTAAGTGCGTGCGATTTTGAGGCCAAGGAACCTTTGTGTATATGCTGTGTTTTTTTTAGGCTAGTGAGCCTGTTATTATAAGCTACGATGCTTATGTTTTGATTAGGCTGGAGAGACTAGATGTTAAAGGCCAGCAGGCCTATTTTTGTATATGCCTCATAATTAATATAAAATACATTGTTCTGCATAGACCGACCACAATAAAAGAGTATGGGAGACTAAAATCCACTAGTTAGGGAAAGGGAGGGGATAAAAAGTTAAGGAAAAGGGCTAAGCTAGGGATCTTAATACAAAAAAGAATATTATATTCATATTTCTTAAAGTATAAAGTATGGATAATTATTTTATCCTAAGTTCCAAAGTTGGGGACAAGTGGGCCAAAGTAGCTTCCAACATGACAAGTGTCAAGTTGGGAACATGCATACATATTTTGGGGACATAGTTCATTCATACATCAATCATCCATCATTCATCCATCATTCAGTCATCCAGTCAGTCATCCATGAGAATTCACACACCCATTGAGCTATCCTTCATACCTTCATGATTGTACCTGAACTTGTATCCATAGCCATACTTGTTTGTATAATTGGTTAGCTTCGGAGCTGAACTAAAGTAGCGGATTGTCGGGTCTATGGGATATTTAAGAGGCTAGTTGTTAGGCCCGTGAGAAATGTCTTTGGGTGAGATAATTTTTGGGAATTGATTTCCTGAAGGTGATAAACTTCATTTACAGGGCTCTGAGACTTCTTGTCTAGCCTGTTGTTGAATCCCAGAAAGGAAGTGGGATAGTTGAAAGACTATTGAGCAGAGAAGGGGCACACTTCCTAGGGTGGGAAAAGCATGTGTAAAATGAGGGATTGTACGCTGTTAGTTTGAATTGACACCCGTGACAGAGTCTTTCCTGTTGTCTATGATCCATTAGCCTGGTTAGGAATCCCTTTACCCATGTCGAGTTTAGTCTTAGCTCGAGGGTGACCCACTGCTGAGAGTGAAGAGTAGTGTGGTCTAAGGATGGGACATTTGTGGAATGTCTACATGTTGTTGGTGATATTATTACCAAGATAAGTGTCAAATGTGTGATAAATTTACATGCTGCATTGATATTTATGTGTTTATTTTATGGGTTTATTCTATGTGTGGTTATAATTGTCTTTATATTTATGGTTAATTCTTGTATATCTTGCATGTATATGGTTATTGTTATTCGGTATGAATCTATGTATTTACATAATGTATTTATCTATTTACGTTTTGTATACATGTTTCTGCAAGATCTCTGTGTGTATATATTTTAATTGCATGCAGTTCGAAAAATTTATGTGCATAGCTCAGTTGGATGCTAGGTATGTTGCAATATGTTCCATAGAGAGAATGAAAGCATTCTCTCATGTATTGTGGCCTATCCTGGGTCACCGTGTACATTACAACATGGTATTAGATCTTCAACTTTCAATATTCATCCTCGATGGGTCGAACAAATTGCGTTGAAGAGAAATTTCACAAAGGATTTATTTCAAAGTGGCCAAATTTCAGTTTGTAGAGCGTCCATGGTAAAATTTAGAAGCAACGACGTGGAATAGGGAAAAGACCAATTTATGTTGTTAAATCCATGAGAAAATGGAGAAATTTGTCCATGTGGTGAGATATTCTTGATTTAATATCTGTTCTAGCAAATTCGGACCTAGAATGGGTTGAATTTGAGGTTACGATGAAACCATGACAGGTGGAGTGAATTTAGTAAGTAAAATTCTCAATTCGTGAATTTAATTTGGGAAATATTTGTTCCATAAATGTCAACCCACAACGATTTGTTGTTATAGAGGTCTAATTGGTGTTATCGGGGTGAAATTGAATGGATTTCATAGTTGCAGAATATCTATGGTAAATTGGGGGAAAGTTAAGCAAAAGCCCCAATTTCTGCAGCGGAATTCATGAGGAATTGATGCGCATAAAAATGAATGTGCATAGGTGGGTTCACTAAAAATGTGTGTTGCGCAGTAAAAATATTGTGACATGTAAAAATTTGTCACTGCGTGGAAAAATAATGGTGTGCTGTTGTGCACGCTAAATTTTGGTGCCGCACGGAAAAATGTTGGTGTGTGGCTACGAGCACTGAATTTTGGCACCGCGCGGAAAAATGTTGGTGTGCTGGTAGACGCGCTAAATTTAGAATTGTGAAGTGTGGATTGATTGACGCATGTGTAATACTAGCATGTGATGTGAACACACATAATAATGGGGTACATGGTCTGTGCAGTATTGGCATAGCACAAAGGGGTTTTGTTGGTGGGCTCCCAATATGTGTAGATGTTGTCACGCGATAGTTTAGTTAATGTTGTGAGAAAAGTATTGGTGCACGGTGGGGGCATACTAAACTATGGCATGGTGCAACACGTAGAGTGAAATGCGTGTAGAATATCAGCATACGATACAAAAATTGTGCGCAATTGGTATTAGTACCAGAACCAAAACTGCGTGCAATGGATTTTGGCGCATGACACAAAAGTACTGCGCAGTTATTGGCATGACAAAGAAGTGATTCATAGTGTTTATATGTGTGCGAAGAACGATTTACCTTTTGATGTTGTTGCGCATGGTAAATATGGGTGTACAGGTTGAAATTTGTTCGCACGAAGTCATTTTGATGGTGAACAACAACAAAAAAACAATGATTTTCCATGACGTTTTATATTGTTTGAATGTCATCTTTTTGCAACGGGTTTTTGAGTCCTTTAAGAGCATATTTAGCAACGAAAAAACCATCAAAAAAAATTGTACCAAGGCCCACTCTATCTCTACAACTTAAATAAAAGATCTTGGAGAGATCTTTCTAATGGTGTAAACCATTCGTCAAACAAATCTTTTATGAGAAAGTTACAGCACAAACAGTGGAGAGTAAAATTTAAGACCCATCTAACTTCAAAGAGCCATAAAGTTCTGCTCCAGAATCAGATTAAGCCACAGGAGGAGTCAATAGAAATATATTGAACCATAGAAGACATTCCTAGAGCTGAATTAAATTTCTAGACAAGTTAAACATGTTTAATATGGAAAAGAATGTACCTGTAGCATTCCAGACCAAAAAGAAGAAATGGTCTAGAACTTAAATAGGTTGTAACTAGTATCCAGGAACCCAGAAAAAGGTGAAACTTGCTCAGAGTGTCCATAACATGTATATGAGGAAAAAAAATTGAGCTTATATGAAAATTCCAATGGATTATGTGCAAAAATGCATAATTACAGCGCAAAGTTGCGCCAAGTTGAAAAATGAAATATATATATATATATATATATATATGGTCAATTTTTAAATAGCCATAATTTTCTGGTCAAGACTCAGAATTGAGCATGTGAGAAGGCATTGGAAAGGTCTCGGACAGTGGAATCTAAATATCCACCCAGAAAATTGATCTAGGAATTCAATTTTCTATGAAATCAAAAGAAATATTTATGATATATTATTGAACCAGAATGGTTCATATTTTCATGAGATTATTGAAACAGTTAGTCTGACAATGTTTTGTTGGTTGCACATTTTGCAGAGTCAATAAAAACTAGATCAGATAAGAATCAACATATATTCCATAGGAATGGAAGAGGCATAGGGGACATATATCTACGAAGATGAGATCAGAGGGGTGGATGTCCATTTGGGCACTGAAGGAACAAACTCCAATGGACATGGAGAAGGAAGGGATGAAAAAATGAATATGTTAGATACCATAAATTTTTTTCATAAGGATGTCCAAATCCATAAATATGATAATGAGAGGCTTATGAGAGAAAAGGAGCAGCAAGCATACTTCAACATGAATTTATTGCAGATCTTGAATAGAATAGAAAATAAATTGGATAAGGAGAGTGGCTCCTACAAATAAGGAAGTCAAAGGTCTCCTGATGAGGAAAGAAGAGAAAGAAGTTTTAGTAGACATCACCACCACTCCCCGAGGCATTCCAATAAGAGAGCACACAACATCTTGATTCCATCCCCTCTCAGGAAGCATAAGATTTTTGGGGTGTATGAACTGCATGGATAAATGAACAAAATCAAACCTCCTACATTTGATGGTGAGCACAAGAATAATGAAGATGCAGAAACATGGTTTCTAGGCATGAGAAAGTATTTTCAATTGCATAATTATTCTTCTCATGCAGAGGGAAGAATTGAAATCTATCAACTCAAGGGAAAGGCATCCATGTGGTGGGATCATCTTGTGAAGGAGCAGCACACTAAAGAGAAAAGTGTTACTTGAAAAGAATTCAAGAAGTATTTTGAGAATAAATAATTGACTAAGAGATACCATGACAAGAAAATGAAGGAGTTCTTTGAACTCAAGCTTGGGAGTATGACCAAAGATGAATATGAGAGAAGGTTTTTAGAGCTGTTGAAGTATGTCTCATTCATCAAGGATGAGATAGTTAAGCTTCAAAGGTATTTGAGTGGATTTCCATAATTCATTAGTGACAAAATACAGTATGATGATCCCAAGACATTGGAGGAGACCATAAGGAGAGCTAAATGCCTATATGATCAACAAAAAGCAAGGTCAAATTTCCAAAAATATTGGGAAGAAAAAAATAAATTCAAGATGGATTAGAGGAAGAAGGGAACTAAGACACCATTCTTCATAAATAATACTCAGGGACAACCAACTTCTAGATAACCCAGAACAATTGAGACAAGGGGTCAAAGTCCAAGGAAACCACCTATTCAATATTGGGGTTGTAAAGGAGATCATATGTTAAGAGATTGTCCTCACAGAGGTGAAAAAGTGAGGAGTGTTCACAATGTTCAACAAGATGAAATAATGGAGGAGATGGGCATAAATGTAAAAAGGATCTATGAATCCCTGGACAACAAGAAAGCAGAGTATCAATCACATATGATTGAAGTAGAAGGTATGATCAACAACCAAACCATTGCTATTTTAATTGATTCAGGATCTAGTCATAGTTATATAGATCCTAAGATGGTCAAAAGTTTGCATTTTCCAAGAAGAAATCATGGGAAATCATGGTTGGTTCAAGTGGCTACTGGAGCCAAATGAAAATTTAATGACATGGTTAAGTCATGTCTTATGGACATGAATGGGCTGAACACCAGGGAATATTTAAACATGTTGCCTTTAGGTTCCTATGACTGTCTAATTGGGATGGATTGGTTGGATTGGGATCATGCTATCTTAGACTATGATAACAAGGAATTCAATTGCTTGGATGAGGAAGGGAGCCTAAGGAAAGTGTGGGGAATGCCGAGGGTAGTAACCATCAGAGAAATTTCAGCATTGCAACTAAAGAAATGTTATAGAAAAGGGTGTCAAATAATTGCAGCTTATATGGAAGAGACACCTAAAGACAAGGTGCCAAATTTGGAGGATCACTCAATCCTAGAAGATTTATAAGATGTGTTCAAGGAGGTACGAGGACTACCCCCAAAGAGAGACATTGATTTCTCTATAAATTTAGTGCCTGGAGCAGCTCCAGTGTCAAAGACTCCATACATAATGAGTACATGGGAATTGAAGGAGTTGCAAATGCAACTTGAAGAACTTTTGAAGAATGGATCTATAGGCCCAAGTGTGTCACCTTGGGGTGCCCTAGTATTTTTTGTGAAAAAGAAATATGGGACATTAAGATTGTGCATTGAATTCAGACAGTTGAATAAAGTGACTGTAAAGAACAAATATCATTTGCCAAGTATTGATGATCTCTTTGATAAATTGAAGGATGAAATATATTAGCAATACCACCTTTAGGACAAGGTATGGTCATTATGAGTTCACAGTGGTGTCATTTGGGTTGTCAAATGCACCTGCTATTTTCACATGTTTAATGAATGGTGTGTTTCGAGAATATTTAGACCAGTTTGTCATTGTCTTTGTAGATGACATTATTATATATTCTAATTAAGAATAAGAGCATGCGAATCATTTGAGGATGGTGTTGAAAGTATTAAGGGAGCATCAGTTGTATTCCAAATTGAACAAATGCTCATTTTATCAAAAGGAAATTCATTATTTGGGACATATCATTTCAAAGGATGGGATAGCAGTGGATCCTAAGAAGATAGAATCCATTAGAGAATGGTCAGTTCCAAAGAATGTGACATAGGTCAGATCATTCATGGGCCTTGCAGGCTACTATAGGAGATTTATTGAAGGATTATCAAAGAATGAACACCCAATCACTTCCTTGCAAAGAAAGGGTGTGAAGTTTCAGTGGACATTGGATTGTGAAAATAGTTTCCAAAACTTTAAACAATTATTAACAGGTGCTCCAATACTAAGGATTGCATGCCCAAATGAAGACTTCATTGTATGCACAAATGCATTTAAAGAAGGAATTGGTGGAGTCCTCACTCAAAATGGATTTCTCATATGTTATGAATCAAGGAAGTTGAAGGAGCATGGAAGACATTATGCCACTCATGATTTGGAGTTGGAATCCATAGTGCATGCCTTGAAGAAATTTAGGCACTACCTCATCGGGAAAATTTTTGAGCTAATAACATACCATAATGGTCCGAAATATTTATTTGATTAGCTAACTCTAAATGCTAGGCAAACAAGATGGTTAGAATTTCTAAGTGAATATGACTTTGATATAAATCATATCAAGGGGAAAGAGAACAAAGTGTTTGATGCACTCAGTAGAAGAGTGCATGAATTGCATGCTACAACAGTTAGCATGTATCAATCAGATTTGAAACACAGAATTATAGAGGCTACAAAATTAGATTTGCAATACAAGGAATTAGTGGCAAAATTACAACAAGGTAAATTCCAGTAGAAAATTGAAGAATACAAGCTAGATAATGATGAAATTCTCATGTATAGGGGAAGAATTTATGTACCAAATTCTCATGAATTGAAAAATATGATATTCAGAGAAATGCATAATGTACCTTATGTTGGGCACCCAAGTTATCAGAAAACTATTGTAGCTATCAAGAACCAATATTATTGGCTAGGAATGAAAAAAGAGGTTGTTGATTTTATTGCCAAATGTTTGGAATGTCAGAAGGTAAAGGTTGAGCATAGACAACTAGTTGGTTTACTACATCCCTTACCCATTCCTGAGTGGAAATGTGAATTTGTGACAATGAATTTCATTACCAAACTGCCCAGAACAAACAAGAAACATGATTCTATCATGTTTGTGGTGGATAATCTTACTAATGCTGCCCATTTTATTCCAACTAAGCTCACTCACAAGGCATCCAACATTACTAATGTTTATATGAGAGAAATTTCTTGATTACATGGCATACCCAAGACAATTGTGTCTGACAGAGATCCAAAATTTACCTTAAAATTTTTGAAGAGATTGTTTAACGGATTTGGAACAAATTTGAATTTTAGTACAACTTATCATCCAGAATCATATGGACAAACAGAGAGGGTGAATCAAGTGATTGAGGATATGTTGAGGATGTATGTGATGGATAAACCATAAAAATTGGAAGGATACCTACACTTGGTAGAGTTTTCTTATAAAAATGGGTACCAAGCGTCTCTAAAGATGATCCCATTCGAGGCACTTCATGGAAGAAAGTGAAACACACCAGTAAGTTGGGATAACCCAACAGACAGGGTGGTGGTTGGGCCATATTTTCTTAGGGAAATGGAGGAGAAAATGATGATAAGGCTTCCCAAGACAGGAAGAAAATCTATGATGATAAGGGCAGAAATCACAGGGAATTTAAAGTGGGAGAACATGTATTCTTGAAAGTGACAACCATAAAAAGTTCCTTGAAGTTTTGAAATTGTTAAAAGTTGGTAGCTCGCTATTGTGGGCCATTTGAAATCCTAGAAAGGATTGGTCCAGTAGCTTATATGATTGCATTGTCTGCATTTATGTCTGTTCATAATGTATTCCATGTATCATTGATAAAAAAATATATACCTGATGCTAATCATGTCCTTGTTTGGAATGTCATCTAGGTGGAGGAAGAAGGTTCTTTCAAAGTGCATCCAATACGCATTTGGGACGGGAAATTCGAGCAGCTCCGAAATCGATCCATGGGGCTTGTAAAGGTCCAATGGACCTGGTATAGTCCCGAGGATGCTACTTGGGAGCATAAGAATGAAATGCGAGCATAATGCCCACATCTTTTTGAGTATTTTTGAAATTTTGTTGTGTATGAGTACATAATGCACCGATGACAATGCATAAATAAGGAGAGGGGATTGTAATATCCCTATGCCAAACCCAATTGTAATATAAATGAAAGTGTACTTAATTTGGTGAATTGTTTGATATCATTTTTATATGCACCTTTCATGGCATAGTGCATGCATGTACTACGTGGTAAAATGAGGAAGTGTGCACATTCCAGGGTACCGCATGTTGCAACTTAAGTGTGCATGATTTTGAGGCCAGGGAACCTTTGTGTATATGATGTGTTTTTTTTTAGGTTGGTGAACCTGTTGTTATAAGCTAGGATGCTTATGTTTTGATTAGGCCAAAGAGTCTATATGTTAAAGGCCAGTGTGCCTATTTTTTGTGTATGCCTCATAATTAATATAAAATACATTGTTGCACACAGACCAACCGCAATAAAAGAGTAAGGGGGACTAAACTCCACTAGTTAAAGAAAGGGAGGGAATAAAAAGTTAAGGAAAAGGGATAAGCTAGGGAGCTTAATCCAAATAGGAATATTATATTAATATTTCTTAAAGTATAAAGTATGGATAATTATTTTATCCTAGGTTCCAAAGTTTAGGACAAGTGGGCCAAAGTAGCTTCCATCATGACAAGTGTCAAGTTGGGGACATGCATACATATTGTGGGGACTTATTTCATTCATCCATCATTCATCCACCATTTCTTACATCCTTAAATCATATAGTTAATCATCCATGAGCATTCACACATCCATTGAGATATCCTTTGTACCTTCATGACTGTACTTGAACATGTATCCATAGCCATACTTGTTTTTTAACTAGTTAGCTTGGGAGTTGGACTGAAGAAGCGAGTTGTCAGGCTCGTGGGATATTGAAGAGGCGAGTTGTCAGGTCCGTGAACAATTAATCTGGGTGAGAGAATTTCTTGGAATGGATTTCCTAAAGGTGCTAAACTATAGCTATAGGACTCTGAAACTTCCTGTCCGGCTTGTTGCTGAAACCCGGAAAGGAAGTGGGGAAGCCGAAGGATTGTTGAGAAGAGAAGGGAAAAACTTCTTGGGGTGGGACATGCATGTGGGGAATGAGGGACTGTAGGTTGTTAGCTTGAATTGGCACACATGATGGAGTATTTCCTGTTGTCTATGAGCCATTAGCCTGGTTAGGAATCCCTTTACCCAGGTGGAATTTAGTCCCAGCTCTGGGGTGACCGACTGCTGAGCAATGTGGTCTAAGGCTGGGAGGTTCATGGAAGGTATGCATGCAGTTGGTGATATTATTACCAAGATAAGTGTCAACTATGTGATAAATTTACATGTTGCATTGTTATTTACATGTTTAATTTATGGTTTTATCCTAAGTGTGGTTATAATTGTCTTTATATATATGGGTAATTCTTGTATATATTGCATGTATATAGTTATTGTTATTTCAATATGAATCTTTGTATTTACATAATGTATTTGTTTGTTTACATTATATATATATATATGTGTGTGTGTGTGTGTGTGTGTGTGTGTGTGTGTGTGTGT